>JAVQJF010041278.1:0-14396 GCA_036023855.1 Gadopsis marmoratus
TATGCTGCTATAGGCCTAGACTGCCGGGAGACATCCCATGATGCACTGAGCGCTCTCTCTCTCACACTCTCTGACTCTCCCTCTCTCTATCTCTGTCTGTGCCTGTCTGTGTGTCTCTCTCTCTCTGTCTCTCTCTCTATCTGTGTGGAGTCTGGATCTTCGGGATCTGATTCTGCGCAGTCTGGATGGAAACAGATGTGGTTGAGTGGATGCGGACCGCCTGCTGCTGCTACTGTTATTATTAGTGTAGCTGTTGTTGTACTGCTAATACTATTGGTTGTTTATTTTAGTAACACCAGTAACATTGTAGCTGCCATTGCTTTGCATCTTCTGTATGTGGAATTGTACTGTGCTACTGTGTGTTCTCTTTCATCCTGCTGTCACTCTACCCCCCCCTCTTTTGTTTCCTCTCTCTACCCAACCGGTCGAGGCAGATGACCGCCCACCCAGAGCCTGGTTCTGCTTGAGGTTTCTGCCTGTTAAAAGGCAGTTTTTCCTTGCCACTGTCACCTAGCGCTTGCTCATGGTGGAAATGTTGGGTCTTATAGAGTTGGTTTAGACTTGCTCTATATTAACAAGTGCTATGAGATAACTCTGTTATGATATAGCGCTATATAATTGAATTGAAATTGAATTGAATTTTAAGATCAGTCACAGCCTGACTTGGTAGGATGCTAGTTAGTTACAACTATAGCTAACGTAAGGTATAATAGAAGGAGCTAATTAACTGGCCACAGATTCAATCACAGTTTACAGAGTGCAGACAAACTACTTTTAAGCTAATTCAAGACAAGACAAGTCAACTGTGTTGATCAAATGTATCCAAAGAAAATGCACTAGGAGTTCTTTAATTTAAAAGAAAAGGGACAATATTGCAGAAAACTACAAAAGAGACCATACAAAGCAGAGAAAACACACATTTAGAGTTAAATTACACGTTAAAAGACATCTTGAACAAGAAATTTGAACACGAGGTGTAGTGTATCACACTGGGAAATGAATGCCTTCAGTCATGCCTGTTATTTCCAGTGTGGTTCACAAAGAGGTGCTCCCTTACCTCATCATGAACCACTAAGGAAATCATTAACTTATTTGATTTTAACTGAAATAAATCCACTGGGAGCTTAGAAACATTTATTTAAATCACTCAAGAATTGTTTCAGCTTTTCACTACAACTCTGAAAGCATGTGAGTTCTCTGTCCTTGTCTGTCAAAGCGGCTTTAAGTCTGGCTGAGTTTACAACCTCCACAGAATTTGGGAGTAAATGTACTTGAGCTGCTCTTGAGTCTTTCATGGTGTCTTTACCCAGATTTTACATTCTTGGAATTCTTAATGATCTTTTTGAGTTTAACACTTAGTAGTAGTTTAATACCCTTGCGTAACCCCGGTTATCTGAGTAGCATGAGTCAGACCTCTCACTATGGTATTGACCCCTTTGTAAATATGTTCAAGGTGGACGTAGGTTTAGTTTCAGAGCTGGGATGGAAACAAAAGGTCAGTTCCATAAAAAAAGAAGAAAAGAAATTAATGGTCAATGTTATTTCTGACATTTTACATATTTATTATCAAGCCCTAATACTAACACATTATGAAATCTGTCATGCTTTCCAAATGAATAGTAGTCTAATAAAAACAAAATAGGGCTTTGCTGTCCTTTAATAGTAGCACAGTTAAACTGTATAATATCACTGTAGATTAAACCTTCCTCTCTGGCTGCAGGTACAAATTCCACCTGTCATATAGTCAGGGAGGAGCCTGTATGCACAGTACATGTAGCCTTAGAGGCAAAACCCAGGGCAAAAAAGGCTCCGTCAATCCCTCATCGCTGCTCGTAAAAGCTTGTTGTTTTGAGCACAAGATAATAATAAAATGCGACTCTGATCGGCATATCGACATTTAATCTCCTCCTCTTTTCTGTCATCTGGATTTCAACAGGTCAATAATGAGAATAATGTTCTTTAGAGATTTGAGTGAGTAAAGTTGAAAATGAGTGAAACAATAAAACTGGGGGGGAAAATACAGAATACAGTAAAAGGTGTTTTGATCATATAAAGAGTGATAAAAATGTTTTGGAATGCTAGAGAGCATGGACCATGGCACAGTCATTTTAACTGAAATACTGAGGAAGTCAAGAGGCCATGTTCAAATGCATTAGCTAAGAGGCCTCTTGATCACATGTAGAGGGTTAGAGCTTTGTAGATGTGTGTCAAACTAAATTTTGTGCCAGCAAGTGCAGGGCAGGGTGGGTGTCAAAGTCTCAGAGCGCAGCGGGAATTACGAAAAAATAAGTTGTAATGTACTATTGGATAATAGTGAACACAGTATGTCCAATAATCTGGCCTACACAATAATCAAATTTTTCTTTGTGCTCACTGTAAACCTCAGATTCAGTTTACATCCCAAAAAATGGGAGGATCTATTTTGGGTGCCCAAAAGTCCCATTCATTTTTCCCATAGACAATATTACATGACAGCTGGCGCACTTCCATGGCTTGGATCGGCATGAAACTCTCCAGGTGAAATCACTGTTACAAAACTGTTTTAGAAAAATATCTTGTTCGTTGAAAATAATATGTCAGCAACTGCTGCCCGTAAAACCTCTTTGCTTTGCCGTGGTAATATGGAAATAGTTTTTATATTTTCTTGGTTTCTGATTACACCTTTGGTTAAAAAACAACAGAAAAAACACTCTTTCAACACTGACTTAAACCCATGCAACAGGAGAACAAAAATGCATTTTCCATATCTTAAAATAAGACACTACTTCAGAGGCAAGGGCACAAAAATGTCAAATCAACACATATCACAACTCAAAAGCACTAAACTGGAACAAATGAAGGAAAACCTGGTAAAATGTACTTATTACCTTTGCATAATTACTTTTTATGTTAATTTATTTTTCCTCTCCCAGAATTATTAAGCCCAATGTAATTTTCTCCTAAGCAGTCGAGATTTATGTTTGTATTTGTATTGTTTTGGTACCCAAAATGCTAATTACTTCTGCTCATTTTTAATCTGTTCGGGAGGCAGGGGTTTTAATTTTTCTGGGGCACGCACACACAAACGCATTCACAAAGAGACTGACACACACAGAGCCATGCTGTACATACACACAGAAACAACCGATTTGCACACACAGAGGCACACTGAGCATTTACCTAATGCAGTAGTTTTTAATTCCCTCCCTCCAGCCTGTCATCATTGAAGGCTGAAATAAATGAATTTATTGTCCCTTCATTCAACATACAAGGACACAGAGTCATTCACTGATCCGTGTACAAACACCACATCAATTTGTTCTGAGGGAAGCACTGTTGCTCCCTCCTCTCTTTTCTCGCTCGCATACACTCACATAACATGAAGATTTACTTCAGTCTCTAGGCAATTTCTTTACACATAGAACTTCATATATAGGCAAGGTTGTCGTGGTTAAAGTTGTGAAATAGTCGTAGTATGATCAAAACCACTTGGTTAGTTGTAGGAAAAGATAATGGTTTTGGTTAAAATAGCTACGTTAGTAAGTTAATGTAGACCTGACTTGCATCACGTGACTTACGTATGAAATTTAACTTAAGAGTTAAAAAAATTGCTCTACAGGGCTACTATTGGTCAAAAAGTCCACAGGGCACCTTTAATACAGTATTCTGGCAATTAGTGGCAGCATTGATTGTACGGTATATTTTCAAGTTTGACGACACAACATTACTCAAAATCTGCACTCCTGTTAGCACTATTGGCTGCATACCGTGTCATTTAAGTTCACTGATAATATATAAGCAATGCAAATAGAGCTTCTTGATTAAATGCCATGTAAAAACACAGAACATTTCCATATTAACTGCATCATGAATCACTGTGTTATTGTGAAGGTGGTCACACAATACCAGGTTACCTATGACAGAGTTATTGCAATTCTATTATCTGATGAATAAGTAATAGGAAATATTTATTATTACATTTAAGTCTGCTGTTTTTCCTGATTTAGTGCAAGTGAAGTGAAGTGATGAAATTGTCCAGTTGCTTGATCCATATATGGATGTAATATTTTGCTGTCTTGGGTCATGTTAATATTCTGTGTGTGTGCAGCTAGTGCAGCACCCGGCATCATTAGTAAGGTGGGAACTAGTTGGGCAAAAGCACCACTAGTTGCTGAAATAGAGTGACCAGTAAGAGTTTTGAAGCCATTTGCCATAGCCATTTGATTGACAGCTTGGCTCTACGCTGGAAATCGAAAAGACAATGTGGAAATAGAAAAGGCAAAAGGGAAAAGAATAAACATTTATTGTCTTATTCTTTTATTTATTTCTCTTTATATTTCCACATTTATTGTCTTATTCTTTTATTTACATATTTATTCTTTATTGTGGCACTCCTATCATTCCATATACAATAGTATATTAAATATTACATTAGAGGACAAAGAACCAGAATGCAATTACAGCGAGCAAAAAAGCATTTGTTTACATGGATCTGCCAAGGTCTGTTATATACAGCATATCATATTGTGGGTGTGAATAAAGGCTTTAGCCTCGGCTGTGCAGAAAGGTTCTCACTACACACCTCTCAAGTAGCTCTGTTTTGCTGAGTAGAGTTTCAAAAACAGACTGCGTCTTTGACATCGTCTGGATTCTGAACTGAGGCGTTAACAGTTTTCTACCACAGTGTCGGCATTTACTAGCAGCCTCCTCCAACTTTTACTTCACCTTTTTGTGCAGTGAATGCTAAAACACGAGCATGTTCATTGTTTCAACTGACCTTTCACAACTGCACTCAGAGCAGCTGTTGGATGGTTGGGCTGTGCATTGTAACAGTACAAAAGAATATTGTGTTTGCACAATTTTCTGGCAAGCAATAATGTTTTTCCTGACAACACCAACCTAGTTTAGCTTTGTTTATTTGTTGGCAAGTTTTATAAGAGTATGCTTAATACAGACAGCAATTTAAAGGAGACAGACAGATGATTAACAGCTAACGCCTTCACTCGGACATTATCAACCAGTTTTTAACCAGGAAATATTCAAAACTTTCCACCAAGATCTGTTTGTGAATAGGCAATGCAGACAGACAGGACATTTAATAGCGTTATGAAAGAACATACTCTATGCTACTTAAATCAGCTGTTGGATAGTGTTGGCTAGTACAATTGTCCAGTCAAACATTTTGCAAACTTGCTAGCTTACTGCACTTCACAGGAAGGCTTCCTCCCTTTGCTACGTACTGTACACAGAGTGCCATGTCGGGAGACTTTCGACAAACCTCCATGACCTGCAAGCCAAGTGTCACGTGACCAACAGGGGTAGCCAAGCTAGCATTTCTGCTAGGGAGCTAATCCGTTATCCTGTTTACTGCCAGGTGACTACTATTAGACCACACTGACTGTGGGTATAACAATTTAAACTAGAGGGATTATGAAAGATAAATACTCTAATAAATACAATAAATACATTTTCTTTTGTCATTTTAAATAAAATAAGAACTGCATTTAAAAATGTGCATCTTAAAATAAAGTGCTTAAATTTAAAAAAATTAAATGAAAAAGTGTAGCTTGCGTTTCTTGTTACTCTGTTTTTGCCGTCTACTTTTCTCTGCAAGCCATGTGAAATTACTTTTCTCTGACTCACTGTTGTCTCTTGTCCCGTGTGTGTCTGTGTGTGTGTGTGTGTGTGTCACTCACTGACTCAAGGCACAATGCTTCGGAATGCACAGATTTGATTGGCCCAGTAGCATCACGTGAAATGATTAACATCACATGCCACTGGTCTGTGAGTTTCCTGGTTTTCTATACTACTAAAGCTACTCACTTCATCAAAATTTAATAATTCTCAATAATTTATCTGTAATTGATGGACAGGGTCCAGACCCAGACACCGTCCTATCCAGACCCCTACCAATCTGACTATTAGTCCAAATTATCAGTGTGAAATGTAAGCATCATAGCCTGGGTTGCTATCAGATTAAATTGGGAGTGATCACGGACAGTGTGTGACAAGTGTTCACCACATAATTATTACCATCATGGAAATTATTTGCAGTTATTGCTATTGACTAGGATCACACTTCCTACAACTATTTTGTCATGAAAAGACATTTCATCTTCCTAAATAATATCAGCATGCTTAGTTTGCGGAACAAAACTCAGACCATCTGTTGTAGAAAACAGCCCACTCTTCTTATTTCGTGTCTTATAACAGTGCCATTTTTAGCATCAAATCAGACATGGTGTTGCAGAGTATAGAATGTTTGAAGTAATATATATGAAACTGTGGCAGGCCAGGGTCAGAGAGGCAAGATTCACCTGGAGAAAGGACACTCAGCAGCCAGAAATACACAAACCAAGGTTTTAATCCATCAAAAAACAGGTAGTGGATCAAATGTCCTCCTGGTCAGGGCAAAAGTCTCTCACACACACTGTGTGTTGGGTCTCGGTGGGGACTCTCCAGCCAGCTCCCGCCGTGTCCCTCATCTCTCCCTGTGTTCCGGCTGCCCCTCTTTATGCCGACCCAGGGCCCAAGGGATTGCCAGCCGATCTCATCTACTGATGGCTGGCAGGTGCGCTCCGGACCCAGGGAGCCTCTGCTGTAATGGGGTGTGGGAGGTACACTCCCTCCCGGACTTGGCCGCGCCTCCCACCGGGGTCGGCTCTGCCTCATGGTCTGCCACAAAACATTTTGGGAATGTACGGTTGTTCACTATCTTAGTGAGAATTACATGACAAGATCAATACCATCTGTACGGAAAATGTGAAGCTACCACCAGCAGATATTATCTTAGCGTAGCACAAAGACTAGAAACAGGTGAACCGGCCAGTGATCGACAGACAGAGGAGCATGGTCCCAGACGCCGACTAGGACAAGTGATTAACAATGTGTACTTTCCCGTCGATAAGTTACAGCCGGTGGGGACTGGGGAGTGGACACACCCTGATCGGGCAATAAGAACGCTTAAGAGGCACTGGCGACAGACAGAGAGGGGAGAGAGGTGCAAGCACTACGACGGCTCAGTGGAAGACAGAGAGCAGTATTGCAAGGCGTATCGCTGACGCTCCCATTTCTGTGTCTTGCGTGGACTCTCAGCCGTAGGAGGACGGCTGGTGATGAGGACAGCTGACGGAAACCGATGACACCAAGCCCCGGATTAAACAACGTCTGTTGAACTTTTGTTCCACTTTCCCTTTACCCTGCGTTACCTAAATAAAGGACACATTTAGTTGAGAACGGCTGTTGGTGAGGGCTCTGTTTTATGGTTAATCACACACCCACGTCTCCTGTCAGCTACAAGGGGGAAATGGGTGGCCTAGCTCTGTCAAAAGGCAGCAAAATCTACCTACCAGAAACTTTAAAGCTAGCTTAGTAACATATAAGGAAATCACTGCACCCAGCCAAAAAGTAGCGAGAAGCACATAATCCCATCTAAAACCACAATGTGTCAATTCTGCACTTTTTGTGTGCTAAGCAAATGAGATATAACATGTTAATTGGTGAACATTAAAGGTGCTGGTATGCAGATGAAGTTATTTTTGGACACAGCCAGGCTACCTGTTCCCAGTCTTTGTGCTAAGCTAAGCTAACCGACTGCTGGTGTTAAATCAGTAGACATGGTATCAAACTTATCATCTTACTCTCTGCAAAAAAGCATACTTTTCAAAACTGGTTATTCTTTAAATGTATCAATGCTAATATCTCAAAATTACTAATGGATTAGAAAGTGCTTTAGAGACAGCAAGGCGGAGAGAACGCAAGAGATGTTTATGGTGAGAATGAGAGAGCACAGTGTACCAGAAAGAGTAAAGGTTGAGAGAAAGCGAGAGCCCTCGCTATAAGGCGTTCACCTCTGCTTGAAGAAACCTAATTTTCCTCCCCTGATGTCCGCCTTCATTCATCACTCTCCTCCTCCTCCTCTCCTCGTCTCTTCCTCTGCTCCTGGTTGCTGTTCCTGTTCTGATTAATGAGCAGAGCCTGGGCTGAACCTATTAACATAGTGTTATACCGCTCAGTCTGCAAATAGCCTGCACTGTCCAGACCTACTTTACACTTCTCAAGGTAGCGGTGGCCTATTAGGCTGCTCTCTGACTCTTCCATGCTGTCTTTTGCTGGTTAGCTGTTTCTCCCTCTCTCATATTCTTTCCCCGTGTCTATTTCTGCCATTTTGCCTCCCAATGTCTTTCCTCCTCCCCAGTTGTCTTACTCATCTCCCTTTGTGTCAGTTGTTTCTCTCTCTCTTTTAAAGCTATCGTTGACCCTATTAGGGTGGTCAAGTTGGGAGATTAATTGACCTGATAATGACATCAATCAAAAAATTTAACTTTAACATGGCCCTCTCAATCTAGTTTTTAGATCAAAGACTTCTTCTTCACTGGGTGGTAAGACTTGCATGTGCATGTACAGCACATATACACACATACTCCTTTTATTATACTTTATATTTCATCACGTTATTTCTTTGAAAGCTAATATTCACTCTCAGCAGTAAGTGCCAGCTGTAGCTGCCTTTACTTGTTTTTATTGTTTAAGGGAGGCTATGTAACTTACATTATACCATTGTCAATTACATTTCCCAAGATTCTACTAAATCTTTGCTCTAAATACATCATCATTAGGCAAGCTGACTGAGAACGAGTGTAATGGGACAAGCATGAAACAACAAACATGCCTCTTAATGAGATACAGTGTTTTTGTGTTTTACCTATTTCATAAAACTATTACAGTTTTTAACTGTGGCATGATAAAATGTAGTGTGGCAGCTAGGGTGTTAGAATGCAGCTACCCAAGCCTGCAACATGGGTAGGGATCCCTCTGAAAGATCCACTCCTACAGTAGAAATCCAATGTTGAACAAAAATGTCCAAGTCCTCATTGAAAATTTAATTGACATCTGTAATAATGCTAATAACTACAAATCCAGCTGTGGAACATAACCTTACACAACAGTATGTGTTGTAGTTCATTCAAACTGACTAGACAGGGACTGTAATTATCATGGATATTGTGATGGCCACATCCGCTGCCAAACAACTGGCTTAAGCAACAGTGCTGGGGGGGTCCGTGCTTCCTCTGCAGGAGCCATCTGGCCGGGAGCAAACAAAAGATGGCTTCCAGGAAATGAGGGCCTTATGAAAAATATAAGTTAATTGGTTCTAGTAATTTGATTTATTTTATTGTGTTTAGAAAAAAATGTTTGTTTCAGTTTTTAAAGACTGGTCAGACTATTAGTCCATCCATCCATCAATTTTCCTCTGCTTATCCGGGGCTGGGCCACGGAGGCAACAGGCTAAGCAGGGTTATCCACACGTCCCTCTCCCCAGCAACACTTTCCAGCTCCTCCCGGGGGACCCCAAGGCGTTCCCAGGCCAGTTGGGATATATAAGTCCCCCAGCGTGTTCTGGGTCTACCCCGGGGCCTCTTACCAGTTGGACGAGCCTGGAAAACCTCTAAAGGGAGGTGTCCAGTAGGCATCCTTATCAGTTGCCCGAACCACCTCAATTGGCTCCTTTCGATGCAAAGGAGCAGCGGCTCTACTCTGAGCTCTCTGTGGATGTCCAAGCTCCTTACCTGGTCTCTAAGGGTGAGCCTGGCAACCCTTCAGAGGAAACTAATTTCAGCAGCTTGTATTCATTCTCATTCTTTCGGTCACTAGCCAAAGCTCATGACCATAGGTGAGGAACATAGATTGACCGATAAATCGAGAGCTTTGCCTTCCGGCTCAGCTCTTTCTTCACCACGACGGTCCAGTACAGCACCTGCATTACTGCTGATGCTGCACCAATCCGCCTGTCCATCTCACGCTCCATTCTACCCAGACTATTAATGTTTTGAGTTAATTAGTGTGTTAAATGTTTTAGGTAATTCCCCTTTGTGTATAAAACTGTTTTAATCATCCAGTACACAGTGCTCTTTGGTTGTTAGGGCAGATAGGTTTGTTTGGTTAGTTAAGTTGTTCACTGTTTAGTTGAGTATTCATTTGGTCAGTTTTGTTTAGTTGACCTCTTTTATGGGCCTATAACTATTGTTTATTTTTGTAAATTGATTAAAAATTAGTTTGAGTGAATTAAAAACCCTACTTTTGTTAAAAAATATGCATGTGTCCTCATGCCTTTATGCTCGGCCCCTCACAGATATCACGATGGTTATGATAAAAAAGTATACATACTACTATGCTGTTAAAATATTCAGCGGAGCTGTAGCTTTTTGAATGCTAAAAAGAACCAAAAAACTGAATTTAGGCTAGCAAATAAAATAAAATCATAAGTGAGAGAGAGAGAAACCAAAGCCTCTCAAACAAAAACATTACCTAGCTTAAGTTTAGCTGGCTAATATATGTTAAACAGCAATACTTGATATTGACTTATTATCACTTTTTAAGTTGATATGGCAAACTTGTTTGCTAATAGACATGCATTTACATATCCAACAGTTATGAAGCATCATTGTCATTCACTTGGAGTTGTGTTTCTTTCCAATTTGTGAATGAATGTCCAAAATTCACTCTCTTTTAGCTCTATTTTTGGTCATTTCCTTCTCCCGAGGGACTAGCTAGTCTCCAACGTTGTTGTGGTGCCAAGCACGTAATGTACAGAAGACCTTTGCTGCTAAAGGTGAATCAACTGCAGTCCATCACCATCTTATATTACTGACCACTGGAAATAATGTTTGTTAACATTAGCCACCATAAGCTATTCATACCAATAACAAATAAGGCTGTAGGAGCTCTTCACTTCTTCTTCGAAATCTTAGCCTCACTAAGTCTATTTTCTAATAAATTGGTATAATCTGTCAAGGAGCTTGAGATATTTTTACTTGGTTTCAGTGCAAATTTGATTACATTTGAAGTCAAAACGATGTCTCATACTGGTGTAATGAATAATATTTTGTTTAGCTTTGGGAGATATGTGAAATTACCTCACTGAATTAGCAGGATGTCTTTCACTGATTTTTGCAGCGTTGTGGGGATATTTAGAACACACAAACATTCAGAGGGAACATAAAATACACACATATATATTATCCCATACTGAATGTGTGGAAGTTGGAATACATGGAGGAACATTTTGTTGAAACTCAAGAAGCAGGCTTTACCTGAAAGCCAGCACGAATGTGATGCAGTCAAGTGCTTTACTCTAGCCTTCTACTCCCAGCCAAGAGGTGCTGCAAGAATGTTAGGATTGGCACTGTTTAATGTTTCATTCACTATCAGCCAGCACTTTTGCCCTTTGGATGTGTATGTGGAACGACTGCACCAATCCCACGGGAGGCAAAGGAGAGGGAATTAGAGAAGAATATGGAGACAGCTAGCAGCTAATGAAGAAGTGGAAGAAAAGGCGACACAAAGAATAAATAGTGAGAGAAAAGACCATGGAAAACAATACTTATAAAAGAGAACATCTAGTTAAATGGATAGACAGAAATGCAGACAGACAGATAAAAAAAAGACTGAGAAAAATGAACAGTGGGATGCAACTGTTATTTTAGTAATCTCACCATGGAGTTGGTTTGATTTGTGAAAATGGAGCTTTAGAAAATGTGACAATTTGACAGTAGCCTGGGGTAAGCAGTTTGGGATAGCCACCCTTTTTAAAAACTGCCTCCTCTCTTCCTCTCTGGATCAAAAAGGGAAGACCTGCTAACCTGTTATATAAGCTAGCAGCGCCAAGTGAAAGGCTGCCACACAGAGACAGAGGACGTCCATACCCAGAATAAAGGCGAACATGAAGAGCTGAAATTGAGGAAAATTGGCTGCAAAAACTGTCAGGTACAATTCTTCAGCTACCCCCCCCCCCATTTCTTTCCACCTAACCTAAAGCTGATATACTGAGTACAATGGAACTAGGTTGCAGACCCTCTTACACCAAGTCTTTGTACATCTTCAATATATATAGGATATATGGACTGCACTTTGGCATATTTCTTTAACTGTTGACCCAAAAAACACACTTTCCACTACACGGGATAGCATAACATAAGCAACCGAGCAAACCATGCACAGGAATTACACATTGAATAATTTTTTTTCTACCATGTGGCCCCAGATGGTGGTCCATACTTTCTTTAACTAAGTTAAACCAGAATACACATTCTCTCTCTCTCTCTCTCTCTCTCTCCCCAGTCGAGGCAGATGACCGCCCACCCACAGTCTGGTAATGCTCAAGGTTTCTGCCTGTTAAATGACAGTTTTTCTTTGCCACTGTTGCCTAGCGTATCCTCGTGGTGGGAATTGTTGGGTCTATATATACATATTCATATATGTATACTCCGTGGACTTTGGGTTGTCATATTGTGTGGACTTATGTTCGGTGTTCTTGTTGTTGGTCTAAGTCATGTTTACAGTTGATTGTCTGTGTTTCTTTCCTGGTTGTTCTTTCTCTTGTGTAGCATCGAGAACCAGTTCCAAATTAGAACTCTGGTTCCATTGGAATCGTTAAGAAATTTTAATTTCGATTCTGCTATTCGGTTCCTAAACAAATATCACTTGCAGGACGCTGCTCAAAGCGATTCATTTTTTCTGCGACCATGGTTGGTCCACAAAAACCTATCCGTTTATTGGTCCACAAAGCTGTGCATGCGTGGACAGCATGCGAGTTTGTGCTTGTATTTTAACTTTTTTTAAGCACATGAGTCTCTGGGTAGAATCATTGTCGTTTTTGTTCGGAAAAATGATGGGTCGGCACAGTGCAACACCTGTGTCAAAATTACTTTGTGCAAGAGAGGATGCACTACGAATATGATAAAACATCTTCGCCAGCATGGTGTGCAAATCAACAAGTGTACCATGTTTGACGTGTTGAGCCGGTCTCCCTCTCCTTCACTTTCCTCCTCAGTCAACCCTGAAAAGCAGAGGATACATTTCAATGTAGAACGTGATTGTATGCGTGTGTTTGAGCTTTATTCTCTTCATGTGTGTCTGTTGTGATGTTGTGAGGGGGGCGGACCTTGCACAAAACAATACTTTCAACTTCAAGAACGGTGTAGTTCAGCCGCCGACCATTTACAGGACACGTCTGTCAGAAAGAAAATACATTCTCACAATCAACGATCGTCTGTTTTTCTTCTTTCGTTCCGTCCGATTTGTCTTAATTAACTTTCTCCAAAAACTCGTTTCCTTTCCTTTCTCTCTCGACCGCTCGTTTAACCGGGCACCTTCATTCAATCATGACAGCAATCAGCTGATCGGTCCCAGTTCTACTCCTGGGCCGCTGGGGGTTGTGGTCGTGGGCCCCGCCGCCATGATGTCCTCTAATCCCTGATGTAACCACTGGGCGGGGACGGACCGTCCGGCGATGAAGCAGCCTCTAACGACGTCACAATGTGTATCATGATTGACCAATAAACAACCTTAGGGTCCTATTATATAAAAAAAACAAAAAAGAAACAAGAGGACCTGTTTTGACCCCACCCCTCAAAGAATTGGAAGCAAGAATCGTTAAGGACCGGAATCGATAACCAGAATCGGAATCAGAATAATTCAAATACAAACAATACCCAACTCTACTCTTGTGTGTGTTTGTGCTCTTTAGTTGATTTTGTTCACCTGGTCTCTGGTGTTCACCTGTGTCTGATACCCTCATTAGTCTGGTATGTATATATGTGTGGTTTCTTGCCTTTGTCGGTTCATTGTTCACTGTCAGTACTCTATTTGTTTCCCATGGACTTATCTGTGTTGGATTGCTTAAATGCTGCCATTTCCCTGTGGATGTTCCTTGTGTCTTGTGGTCTGTAGATTTTGACTTACCTGCAAGCTTGTCTGTCAGCATTACCTGTTCTGAGTACTTTGTCTATTAAAGCGTCAATAATCTTCCATTGTCCTGTGCTGTCTGCACTTGGGTCCTTTCCCCCATTGCCTACACCAGAACCTGACATGTTTTTGGTGATGTTTTTGGAGGACCCAAGAGCAGACACAGGCACAGGTAAGTTTGGAAGTAACAAGATTTATTTCAGGGAAGATCATGTACCTGGCAGAATGGTACAGGACCGGAGTGGGATGGGTGAGTTGATGGCTTGACACACTGGGAGGAGTGTAGCAAACAGGAGCAGATCAACCGGCAGGCAGCTATGGGCCTGGCAGGTATGGGCCTGGCAACACTGGAGGCCTAGCAAACACCTCCACATAGGAAACCATTCACAACTAGAGTGACTACATGGGGCAGCTGTGGCGTGGAGGGTTAGCTGTTGAGCCTTGGCCCTGGAGATGCTTCCGGCCATATGTCGAAGTGTCCCTGGGCAACACACTGAACCCCCCTAAGTTGCCCCCGGTTGTGTGTCTATCCTGACCCGTCTCTGACCAGGACAAATCAAATCAAATCAAATCAAATTTTATTTATATAGCGCTATATCATAACAAAGTTATCTCATAGCACTTGTAAATATAGAGCAAGTCCAAGCAAACTCTATATCTACAGACCCAAC
>JAVQJF010041285.1:0-29259 GCA_036023855.1 Gadopsis marmoratus
ATTCAGTCACTTTGCTGCCGTGATACTAGGTCCCCCTATATGTTGTGTGACTAATAAAGGATTATCATGTATTTTATGAACCACCACAGGGCATGTTAATGACGTCGGACACACACTAATATTCAAATAATAGAAATTAAGTACAGTGAAATTATAATTGTAAGTGGTGCTTACTTAATCCTCAATAAAGTTCATATTAATTAAAAAATATCAGTTTCATTAACTCGAACGAAAGTAAATGTTACACTAACTTAAAATATTTATGTTAGTTCAATTTCTAAGTATACACTACTTAATCTATTTAATTATTTTGAACATTTGGGTTTACAGTGTGTGTTTACAGCTTGACAGAGGCCTTTTGGGGCTCTGGGGGGAAAAGGGTCAGGGTGTTGTAGATGCAGCTGCACGGACTGCAAGAGGGACAGACATTTTCATCTTGTCCCCCCTAAAGCTCACTTCTACAAAATGTAAGTTGTTTGGATATTGAATTCCTTTATTTTAGTCATGCGGTCTCAGCTTTCACGCACACGTGGCTTCAGCTTAACCTAACATACTTGCTCAATATTTCTGGCTACGTCAGCCGGGCCTCAGGACAGCTCAGTATGCGAGGCAACAGAAAATAAATCACTGGCCAACTCTGTTAGCTTGTTTTTCCTTACTTTCACTTGGCTGACTGCTGTGTGGGTGCCACTTTCACTCCATCAGCGAGAGCTCTGCTTATTAAAATTCCTCCACACATGGCACCAAGAGTCAAGATTTGTCAAGTGTGAACAATTGCTCCTGCAGTCAGATGTTAGGAGGTGACATCTGGAGGAACTCAAAGCTAAGAGCTGATGTAGAAGATTTTGCAAGACTTTGGGACTCTACGTCTGGTGTTTTAATGGCACTCCTGTGTCCAGGGTTCAGAATAACAGGATCATACGATGTCTGGTCCCAGGAGCTGAGAGATGCAGAAATGGGGGATGTTGGCGGGGATTTCCTGCTGTTAAAGCCAACAAACATTTGACATTCTACAAGCTAAACTCTGAGTTTAGAGCTGCTTCCATTTGACTTATCAGGCAAACGTTGTTGCTTCATATACAAGAAGCGGTTATTATGTGCAGTGGGTCATGTAATGAGATGTGAAGATATAGTATGTGCATGTTTACAATGTTCTTCAGCCCTCCATGCAATCCAGGACATCCACACCAAAGTCCAGCCTCAAAAAATACAGTTACTAGTTGCTCTTTATTTTCTAAAGATCCTGCATAGGATACCTTACACCGAGGGGAAGATGCAAGATGCAAGATGACTGGTGATCTGTCATTTTTATGTTGGCATGGAAGCAACACAAAGGAAGTTTTTGCACATGTTCTTGTCCTTCTAATCGTGTTTTGGAAAATCTGTTATTGATATTTCCTTCCTGTGCATTCACCTTGATATATCATTCAATTCTTGAATTCACAGGATGATATCTGTAGATTTGGCAACTAGGAATTGCCCTACCATTCTCCGGGGGTGCTTTATTTTGCCAACACTTTGCCAACAGTGGACTGAGCTCTCGAATATTGCCATTTGACAAACTGACCCTTAAAAACTGTGACGTGATGGGTATTTTTCATTATTCTCTGGCATTTTATAATGAATAACATAGTGAAAACAATCAATATTTTCAGCACTAAGTAGAAGATAAATGAGTCGCTTCACTTTCTGCAAGGCCATTGCTTTGACTAATTTACATTACATCCTTCCCTTGTAGAATCACATATTGCTGCCCGGATGTTTCTCTCCATTTGACCGGCAGAGGGAAGTGGCTGCACTTTTGTTTTATTTCCAGAAGATGGCGACCTCGTCGCACTGTAGACGTCAATAATCTCTCACTGAGACTCAGAGTGACTTCTTACCTAGTTCTCCCAGGTAAGGCCCTGAGACATCTTGAGCATCGCAGTGTTAAATCAGGGGCAGGTCTGAATGTACCCCCTCTCTCAGCGGGTAACCCTGCAGCGAGCTCACACACCCGACCCCCCCCCCCAGGGGACGTGAGCCCGACTCCCCCGCTGCTTTCCACCTGACCTGCCAAGATCCCTGCCCAGTCAAGTGGAGGCCAAACCAGCCTCAACTGCTCACTCCTGACTCTTTCTCCCATAGGCTTATCTCACATGGAGTAGAATACAAAGGGACCTGACATTTCCCGGGAGCCACTCACAGGAAGGTCTCCAGAGGTTTTCCCATTCTGTATATCACTAGTCGTCAAAGTGGGGTTTGAGGACGTAAAAGTACACAAAGGCTTCCCAGAAAAATGAGGAACAGTTTCATTTAATATGATTTCCCAAAGGAGAAAATGTATAGGAATCATCATGTTAATCATAGAATCCATTCTCACCACCACCTTTTGATACGTATACAATAATAGTAACAGCAGCTGAAATCTGAATTTCAATCTCCGATTGACCTGGATCTTTGAGGATCTGGATTTGACATTTGAAGACATCTTATAACCCTTGTAGGGCATCTATATTAAAATAAAACACACCGAGAGGTCAACATCCTTCATCACTCTCATTACGGTTTGTCCCTCTTAAGGTAAAGGAGAAGAGGAAAGTCATCCTCCATACCATCCTCATGGAGACATCGCCCTTGGCAACCAGCTGAGGTCTTTGCATGCATGTAAAGTCCCAGCGTCTTGAATCCCCCAATTACAAGCTCTATTATTACAAACTGTATAGTGTGTGTGTGTGTGTGTGTGTGTGCCCTTGTCCTGGGAATTAATTAACCCTCACACAGAGATGCGCACACACCTTATTACCATACTACACACACAGATATATATATATAGTATACTGTACATGCAACCCCCCCATTCTGTTTTTTTCATACAGTATTTCTACGCTGAAATGTTACACTGGCTGCCCACAACTTGTATCTGGTAACTTGTAGCGTGGTGTTGCAACTTAACACACTCACACACAGAAACTAAGCAATATGCACCATGTAAGCACAATATCAGGGTTCCCTCCTCGAAGCAGGACCTCAAGACCACATAATAAAGCAGGACCCACCTTTAGGCCTGCATCATGTCAGAGATTGTGCTTTTCTAAATTGCAAAACAGTGTTGCAATTAATCAAAGTGAGGCTTTTGGGGGGTAATATATAATGAAACGGGCTTTTATAAATCAATTACGGAAAAACTTAAAAAAACGTAAATGTGAGGTTTGAATTGGCACTCAGGGCGCAAAGTCGTGGATGCTGCTTTAGCATTCAGGTCATGCCTCACAACCCATCTGTTATTGACTGTGGCTCTGACACACCTCACTCTCTCTCTCTCTCACACACACTCTTCACCTGACCATGTTTTAAATATGAATTATGTGGGGTGTGGGGGAATAGGATCATTGCATCCGATCCCATACATTACTCATGATGGATGGGGTTGGGGGATGCTACATAGATAAAATCCAATTGCCAAGGTACCAGGAGAGGACTGTAGTGTGCTGATTGATTAAGTATCTTACAGTGCATGCTGAAGTTACAGCTCTGCCCAAGAGAGAACGACACACAGGGACAGAAAGAACAGGAATGTAAAAGAAACCACGATTTGCTGTTGTTCAGTGTTGTGTTCTGTGGCATGCTTTCCTGCAAACTCTGACGCCATGGGTTCTTTAGCCTGTAGGCAAACAAGAAAGGCCGCGATTCAAAAGCCTTCTTAGGGATTATCTTAAGTGTAAATAAACACCGCTGGCTCTGCGGCCTGGCGATACAGACCCCCGTTGTCCAGAAGCCAAGGAGCAAAGAATGCGGTTTTAAAAAAGAAAGAAAAATAACAATGCATCATCCTCCTCTGACTCAGCGGCTCCCAGAAGGAAATCTCCTTCTCTAGTCTCTAATCTCTTCTCTGTTTCGTGCTCTCGTTTTCTCTCCACTTGCAGACACACATCCTGGCTGTTTGGAGTCCTGGACAGACATTCATACCTGTCCGCAGGGTTCATGCTTGTGGCTTTTAAAAGGCAGGCTGCGCTGTTCCTTATGCCCAGGAATACAGCCAGATTATGGAGAGACTGGCCCAAACACTAGGTCAAATGACCAACCCACTTTCAGGTTCTGAAGGGTTTGGGTCTGTCTAATGGGTTGGTTTCTGATGCGGTTGGAATAATGACCCTGATAACAGTTGCTGACGCCGATCATGTTGAACCAGCGTATAATTTTGCGATGTACCGTTCATCCAGTGAGAGGTGACTCAGACAGTACAGCATGCGTCATCATTGCTCCACGTGTGTCACAATGCGGCGAAATCTCCGACAGAGTCATCGTTCGATGAGTGTATGTACATGACTAAACCCGCCTCCGGTAATGTGACTTTTGTCCTAATTATGCTGCAGAACTGCATCAGTGAAACGCCGAACAACCAAGAATCACCACGAAGAATGCGATTCAAGCGCACAATTAATAATGTATCGCCTTCACTATGCAATGGCTGCCACTGGCTGCATTCATCTGTTGTGAGTGTACTTTGCTGTCGTGAACGGCCCATTATGGATGTAATTGTCATGTCTATATGTTTGCACTATTTTGAATTATATCAGTCTATATTAATGTCATCAGTCATTACAAGAGCTCCAGCATGGCACTGACACTCATATGTCCACCAGGTCTATGTTCTTTACATATTCCTGCAAGCCTAAACGCATGCTGTTATTCAATATTATACTCTCCCAAAATTGGCTGTTGTCATCTAAGAAATCAACTGTGTGTCGCCCTGGAAACGATCCGTGTCATCTAATGGCGTCTATGTATCCTGACAGCCTTGTCATTTACATGATCTTTTTGGTTAGAAATATAGAAGATGCAGAGAAAGACATATTTTCAGAGGTAAAGTTAGACATTAAGGCTTTTTTGCCCCTCGTGTTCACTTCCTAAACTGAAACAAAAAATAATTAAATATCATAAAAATATGTTTAGAATATATAAGCAGTATACTGTATATACAGTTAATATGGGGTGTTATTACCCACTGTAATGTGTGTAATGCAAACATAAATACAGTATACATGTTAGAGTTTATTAGTGTATTTCTCTGTCCTCATTTGAAGCATCCAACACTGACGTAGTTTTGAACACGTCGTGTGCATGTGTACAAAATGCATATTTTTCCAGAGCTTTTGACCATATCACACAGCTTCATCAGAAGACGGGAAGTCCTAAAAGCCGTTACGGACGCAATCGCAACAGCAAATGCAACTTGCATGCCAACCCACCCATTTCCATGACAATAGAGGGAACTTTAACCCTTCATGAAGACCATGTGACGTGGCTGAATACTCTGGAAAGAGCACGCAGTGTACGTGCACCTTGAGTTGGGATTGTTTTGTCAAGCTGCGATGTAGGTTTCCTGCTTACGCTAATGGATGCTGTGTATAACACTGTAAACTTGTTATAGGCCAGAATATAAATATTTGATCTGCTTAGCTGTTAATTCATAAATCTAAAACAGGCATGCGAGTCAACTGTCACTATATCTGGTCCTATTGGAACACGCCATTAATTTGGAGCACAACAGCTGCATACACTGTACCATTTATTCACACGCACTTTACTTTGAATTTGAAAGTGGCACTGCTTTAGTTTTTCTTTGCGAGATCCGACGCAGCCATGTGAAAAGGGCTGAAAATAGACTGCACCTAACCTTACTTTTAGTACTTCTGTGCATGAAGGAAATGTTCCCATCATGCATTGCACTCCTCAGAGGACTCCTTTATGACTTTACGAGAGCATTAAAGCAGGAGTAAGCCGCAGTGTCCGTTTCATCGCAACACAATAAATTGCTCGTTAAAGCTGATTCTCTTTCAACAGATACCGATTTGGTCTGAGTGGAACTGCAATTACATCGTATTACTTACACTGTGATGGACTGTGGGGTGGCAGACTGCTAACGTCTTCTCATGCTGCCACGCTGTCACGCTAAGCTATAAGTGGTGTTAGATATCTGGCTGTCTTCAAGTCGTACAACACACGCACTCTAAAACACTGCAATAGAAACGGACTCAAAGGGTCCTGATAAGCCACGTTTAGCAAAGTGGACGGTTCAAATCTGGCTGTCTGAGGAAACTTAAAGCTTAGTTCAGACAGTTTGCCATTTCCTTTCAGATTTGTTTGATTTATTTTGTACTTGTTTACTTTGATTCACTGCTGGAACACACAGAGAGCAACAGCAGGGCGCCCTTACTGACGGGGTCTCTGTTGTCTGGGGGAGTTAACCTGAGAGAGGATGAAGGGGACGGGGCAAGAGGGCAGAGGAGACAAACGGGGCAAAGGGCCAGATCCGATTATTTCTTTGCCTCCTGTTTACTTCACTGGACCGCTGACTGTCAGTCATCACTCAGAAACCAGACTTGGAGGCAGAAAGACATATTATGTAAGTGTGGTAACAGGTGCTTTCCAGACTCATGTTATTGTTGATTGCGGTGAGATTTCACGTTCGTGTTCAGATTACTTGGCTTTCCTCTACGCTCCAATAACGAGATGAGACAATGACACAAGCACAGAGGAGCCTGCATCATCTCTGTAGTTACACTGTGTGAAAAGTTAAAGGTTTCAGCTGTGAGAGTCTGAGTTAAAGAGGTTGATGAGCTTCCCTGCTGGTCCAGGGAGTCAGAGACCATTTTAACCGCCATGATACAGTAGATTCCTAACCTCGACAAAGAATATATTTTTTAGCCTCTGCCTAATGCCTGCGCCTAGCGAAACCTGAAGTGCAGAGAGAAAAGGAGGTCAGAAAACAGTCATATGAATCACCCCACTGGCGAGGGGTGACGTTCTGCCGTCAGGGGCGTCGGATCAGAAAACGCTTGTGTCATTCTGGAAAGCAGTGACAAGCAGCCTATTTTAGATTTTACATTTCCAAAACCTCTATGTTTGTTCTCCTCAACAGTTGCGTCAAACCTTATTGAAGACTTTTATAATGATACATGAAGAGACATCATATTATTTCTGATTTAGTGCAGACCTTTCCTGCTGTATACATTAAATCACCACAGTGATGCACTAAAATAGGTCATTTTATCACTACTTTACAGCAACTGCAGGTCCTGCATGTGACGTGGTGATAAACGACTAGTCAGGCGAGGCCAGACATCAGATGCCTGTCAGAATCAGCCTACATGGCTGCTGCTCACGCAGGCTGCACCGCACGTGATTCACAACATATATAAATTCTTTTCTAGAGCTATAACCTTGTAAATAGCCTAGTCTGGGCGCCACAAGCCTGACAAACGGCTCAGAGGTCAAAACCCAAGAACAGGGATCTTGAACGTAAGATGCCTTCAGGGAGCAGAAAAAAACCTTTTTTTAAATGCTGTGCGTGTGTGATTGGCAGGTGAAATGTACACGCCCACTTCAGTGCCCCACCTGCTGAATGCAGCCAGTTCAATTAGTGGGCTTGTCAATACAGGAAATGTAAAATTCAAGGAAGCTCTGACCTGCTCAGTTCCTGGTCCAGGTATGTTGCGTGAGTTTGTTAGATGCTGTTTTGCCTTGCCCCCAGTAAAGCATTGTTAAGTTTCCTGCTGGTTTTAATCACTTTGTGACTTGAATATTATAGGTCACCGGGCTTGGCTGTTTTCAGCTGGGGGCAGAGATATTCCCTGAAACACCGACTGTGTGGGTGTTTTGGATGGCTTAACTAAGAAATTTCCCTTTTTGATAGACATGGCCACTGCTGCTTTGGTTTTCCCTTGTTAGCTGACTTGCTCATTTATTACTGCTCTGCTTTTGCTACCTTGTTTTGAGCGAGAACAGCTTTTATCATTTTGATTGGTTTGGTTTTTTTTTTTTTATTGTATTTTGGCCTTTTAAGTGTTTGCTCTTCTACACCGCTTGGCCCTGTATCTGTCTAGTGAGCGTTCGCAGCTGCATCACCACATTTTCTTTCTTTCTTTTAGTTTTATTTGCACGGGTTCACCTTAGGCCTTAAGGTCGGCCTCATCTGTTTTACTTATTGCCACGCTTGTGTGTTTTCCATGTGGGCCGTTTGCAATCAGCTGCAGCCCCCTTCTGGTTTAGCAGTGTTTTCGTTCAGGTAAAACTTCTATTTTGTTGCTGGTTACTTTGTATTGAGCCCATTGTATATGTATGTTAAACATCACTTATTGTAATATTGGTGAAGCAAATCCGTGATTCTCAATTTGAAACGCACACAAATCATCTTTGACTTACCTGTGCTGATGGGAACCCTCTTGTTTTGAGTGCTGAGATTTTGAGTCTGAATTATTTAATTCAATTCAATTCAGTTTTATTTATATAGCGCCATTTCATAAGAGTTATCTCATAGCACTTGTTAATATGGAGCAGGTCTGGACCAGCTCTATATGTATACACCCAACAATTTAATGAGTGTATTCTTTGGGTGAAAGTCCCGTGGTGGCGTTGTTGATAGTATGGTGTAATATAATATAAGACCCTGTCGAGCTCTCTTCCCGCCTCGGTCACGCATGCTTTAGAAACATTGGATTGAATTTTAAGCGTAGACGTACATACAACTCGCACACAGCCCTCAAGGCCACGTGCTGAATGACCTTTTGAGTAAATGTCATGAAGTTAACATGGATCTTGGGGATGACATTAAAAGTTAAATATACACTCGAGATTAACTTTTTCTCAGAAGGTTAATTAATGTCATTCTGAAACGCCTGCTATGGGACGAGCTAAGAGGTCGCCATGGTGATGTGGTTGTGATTAGCTTAAATAACGGCGTCATGGGTTAGGAAACCTTTTACTGTTCTTCTGTCTTTCATTTTGTCTTTGTATTTAAATGAGCTGGGCTGCAGTTCAGCTCGGCGGGGAGTGAGCGGCCTCTGCTGGAGCTGCCCGCTCCGACGGCTGGAGTGACTTGCCTTATCAGGTGAATCGTATAAGCCCAAACTGCTGGAGATGGAATGCTGAGAGAGAGAGACTGTCCAGAATAGGCTAATGCCTAGTTTATTTTTTATAAACCTTTGTTTAACCTTTGTCATATTCTGAGTCCACCACAGCACTTACTATTTGAATTTGAACCCCCTTTAAAAGATCTCAGCGTTGAATGATTTGAAGTTCCTGCGATAGCTTTAGTGTTTCACAATACTCTCATCATACAGGTGTGATACAGTACAAGACCGTCATTTGTTTGAATTTCCTTTTGACAGCCCCCTGGTTTTGGCAGCTGCTTGGTTTGGTTCCTCCTCGTTTTAAGACAGCTGTCACTTCTTATCAGTTGCCTGCTGCTGCAAAGGCTTGATGACAGTAGCAGAGCAGGATATATAACTGGCTCTACCGATTGGGATCGACTGTTGCCAACCTCAAATATCTACCATCTCCAAAGTTTTTTTTTTTCTGAGCACATCATTACCTGTGTTACCCCCGTCTGCGCCTTCCCCGCAGGCTCCGCACGTTGCAGGACAGCTTGCAGTGAAAGTGCCTGATGGGCCGGGATTGGCAGGCATACAGCTGTGATGGGAGTCTGATGGGTGATTGACTGTGGCGCTGTATTACCTAAAGGGGTGTGTTCAGCTCATCTCGGTGTGCTCAATCAGTGTAAATCTGTCCAGCCTGGGAATTTACGTCCAGCATGATGAAGTGCTTTGCTTTACTGTGCTGCATTAATTTGACGGGGGCCGTGGTGTAAGTCAGCGACACCATTCTCACTCATAGAATAATAAGTGAGACATAAGTCATGCAATACACTGTTATTCGCCCGGTCCTTCACTGTCTTTTCTTTGTTTTTTTTAGAGCTCTGAATTACTCGTGTCTCCTGAAATTCCACTATTTCTTTTCTTTTTCCTCCCCCTCACATTTATTGAATTAATCGCTGGCCTTGCGTCAGTTCATCAGACCCGCTGCCGTGCTGTGCCAGCGTGCTCCGCTCCAGAAAAGGCGGGCTAACCAAATGCTTTAGCGGAAGACCAGTTGCTAGGAGACGCCTCCTCCCTGCCCTGCAGATGTCTGGGTTGCCCATTGTAAAAGTGTGTGTGTGTGTGTGTGTGTGGGAGAGAGAGACAGTTTGATTCTGAATTCAGAGCAACAATAAAATGGCCATGGCTGATTTTATATACCACTTACCACGCTGTATACATATCAATATTGTATTGCTAAAATTGCAGTTTTATATGCAAATAAAACTACATTGCAAAACTCTGAAACATTTAGCTGCAAACACTCTTCTTCAGTTGGCGTGTAAAAAGTTGCAAGTCGTGTCTGTGTGCGGCCTTCAACAGTAAGCCGACGTTTCTTTGCTTTCTCTGATGGATTTAGAAGTTCGATCTATTAACAGCTGCACTGGTGGTAAAGAAACAACCCCAAACTCATCGCGTGTATGCAAATGATGGGCAAAACGTGACTTTGTTGCCTTGTTGGATAATCACTCAAGGAAATTACTGCCTTTTTCAGAGAGCGTAATAATGAATGGAATTCATTTTTAAAGACGTTTTCTTCTTTTTTTATTTTTTTATATGCTGGTGATGTTCATCTTGCACCAAATCTCCAAAATCCAGCCTGCATGATAGCACAGTGTACATAGATACAGGTGGACACTCTGTGCAACAAGTCCTCAAACCTAAATGACAAAAATCCTGGAGGGTTTTTGTTTGCTTATATTCTTAATAATCTAAACTCAAAAGCTCAATTTACAAGCTTTCGGCGCTTTCAGTATAATGCTCATGAAGTGGTTCTAGTGGACCTTTTTTTTTTTTTTATTTTGTGACATTTTAAACATTTGCCTACAGTTGCATAAACCAAATGACTGATGCTGGCATATATACTAATACGTGTATGAATACATGTAGTAAGGTTTCTATACTTAAAATGCACACATGCATCTCTTGTGACTCTGTGTGTGTGTGTGTGTGTGTGTTCATGCACAGCATATGTAGAGACGGACTCTAACAAATGCTCTCTGCTGGATTAATCGCAGTCAAAGCGTTCCTGCAGCTTGCGTGGCCTGAAGTCGACTTACTCTTGGAGAGCGTGTGGGTAGCAGGAGGAGACGCAGAAGAACGTGGGGGCTGCTGTCGTCGTATATGTGTGACGTCCTGGTTCAGTCTTACCCTGCAAGGAACACTTCCTCTCTGGTTTTCAGGTGAATAAACTCACATGATATGTGGGATGTTTTGCTGTTTCTTTTAAATGCTTGCTGAAATACAGATCACATTACGTCCAACCAGGTGTTTGAGTGAAACAAGGCAGACAATTGATTTTTGGACATGGTCTGCGGTATAGTTCACATTTTTATCCACTATATTCCCACTTACCTGGCTTTCACTGACTAGCGACATGGAGTTGAAATATCTATCATTTGAACGAGACACAGCAGAGAGTGTTTATGAAATGTTTGTGGTGTAGAGGTCTCGGCTCAAAAGCCAGCGAGCGCCATTATCAAACACGCACACGCTTCATAACGGAGATTAAATCGCAGGCCTCGAAGTCGTCCGCCTCACCTCCGCTAATGCTCAGAAATAATATCAATTAATCAAAGCATTTAGCCTTTGGGTTGTGTTTGAACAAAATCCTCTGCGTTCGTGTTCAGAAATCATAGGGCATGCATAACTTTAAAGCTGCTATAATTAATATTTATATATCAACAATGAATCAAATCACCGTTTGTTATATAGTGATTTATCGCCCAACTCCTCCAACAAAAAGGGGGGTGAATGTTGGACTAACATTCATCAGGTGGCCAGACACACGACTCTAAATCGATTCCGATGTTACTCCGTGTCTGCTGGACGTGTAAATAAGTCCACCATTTCAACTTAAAAGGTGATAATATGTCAGTGTTGTCTAAAGTTTGTTTCTGCTGCCCCAAGTGGCCAAAACATCACTTAATGCAGGTTAGAAAGTCTAATTTTAATGGAGGTTTTACCACTAGGTTTGGAATAAACACATGTGATGTATTATTTGGAATATAGTATTAACTACAATAGTATAATTTTAGTTATGCATGTGGTTATTTATGGACGATACAAAAAAAATAAAAAATAATTTCTTAGGTTTATATGTCATGTTGAAATATGTGTCCGGTCAAATATGATTTTATTGATTTTTAAAAACACGTCTTTTTTTTTTTTTTTTTTCCTCCACATAAACATTTTATTTTGAAATTCAAATGAGATAAAATCCCTAATGTGCGTGGATGTATTATGGATTCCAAGATGTCACCCCATTGTTCTCGACTTCTTAGTTTTATTGGTCCTAATGGATCAAAGAGTATTAAAAAAAGTTGAGTGTCGGTGACGATCTTCACTTCTTCGAAGGCTCGTTTGAGGTGTTCAGTGTGGTGATCATGAACTTTGCGTGTTTACGTATAGAGAGTAAAGCATGCAATAAAAGCCACTTAAAATCTGATTAATGCACATTATGTATTACCAATTATAAACTGTAGCTGGATTAAACAAGCATTTGAAATTCCTCATAGTCAAGGACATGACATGTCTGCTTTTCAGCGTGATTAAAATTGTGTTACTTTGTTTTTTTTTTTTTATAGTAAATCCAAACGAAGACTTTTGCCGCAAGGTGAATTCTTCAACGGGATTGAGAAATGCAATCGTTCTTGGGGGGGAAAAAGCTATTAATTCTTCGTATTCATTCCTCCTTTGCGGCACCAGAGATTAAACTGCTTCATTGCTCGCCAGCATTTTGTGTAAAACTGGGTGAGATCCAGTCAAGAGCTCGTTCCTAATTCCAGTTTTGTCATGTCTCTCCAGTTCTCAGCCTATGCAGATTAAAGCCATACTTTTTTTTTTTTTTACCCTGAGACCGTCTGCTGACTCACCCTTTCGTAAAGCCCCTTTGTTAACTAAATCGCCACTTTCTCCAGACAGAAAGTGTGACTTTAAACCAGATTAGTTTGCAAAATGCTGCAGTTCTTGTTCATGTAAAATCAAGTTAAGGTTGAAAACGAGACTCTAAACTATTGCTAGCATTCTCCATCATGAGCAAACATGTTACACTGTGACTATTGTGCCGCTGGTCTTTTTGTTTTGGGCTGCAAAAATAGTTAAACAGACGTATTTTATAAAATGAAAAATGCCGAGACGAGACGGTCATACTCTTGTCATTGCAAAATCTTGTGCGTGAGTGTTCCTGAATTCCTGAATCACTGTCGCACACACCCAAATCGCGGGGAGTCGAGAGGTGAGTATCATAAGAGTTATAGTGCAGGAAAAACACACACACGCTTCATTCTGCAACGCTGTTCCCTCGCTGTCCATATCGGATTCGGTATCACAAGTTGACGAGCTGTCGCCAACCCCATAGTGTCAGATCAATAAAACAGCTGTTTGAACTCCACCTCGGTTGATGGACGCTCTGTCTGTCTACCTGTCCATCTTCGCTGTGGTGGAATGTCAAACTCTGGGAAATAAAGCGCACGCACACAGGCTGGCAGAGAGACGGCGAGACGTATCCACAATCGATACCTAATGTGAGGGAGAGGAAGTTAGAGGTACATGTCGTGTTACTTGGGAACAACCTGTGGACTGCTGTCAGCCTCTATTAAAATGTGATTGGTCGCTTTTCTTGTTTTGTGGTTTAGACCGTGTTAAATTTAGGGAGAGACACCATCATGCACATCGAGGTATTCCCTATACTCCCGAGTCCGTCGAGTTAATCCACCCTGAAGTCAGCATTTTCTTTTCGTCTTCGTTTTGGTGACACAGCAGCAGCGGCACGTTGACAGCAGCAGTTCCCACAACATTGCCCCGCGGAGACCTAAAAAGTCAGTATGTTATGTCTAAATTGACTTTGGGATGCCAAGAAAGATTTTTATTTTATTTTTTTTGTATCAGAACTACGCTGGTGCTTTTGCCAGATGAACAACTCTCATTTCTCAGAAATCTGGGAATTACTGGTGTATTGTTTATTCCCAACACTATGCTTACTTAACACTTCAAAACATTTTCCCTATAGTTTCCTCTAAAGGTTTGTTCTTTAGACAGCCGTGGCCTCTGAAGCAATCCCACCAGGTGTGCTGTATAATTCTGTTCAACAGGCTTCACTGGGGGCTGTTGGTGTGGATGTGGGGCCGGAGCACGTATGCTTGGCTACTGCGGCGGACCTTTGCTTCTCCATAAGTTATTCTGCTGCTAATGAGGAGGCAGTGGATTTCATCCCGCTCCTGGGGTCGTGTGGGTTTTTCTTTTTGTTTTTTTTTTTTTTAAATTGGTGAGCTGGGCTTCAGGCATGACGTTGGCCAGAAAAGCATGCAGTTTGGAATTATCACCCGAAACAGGGGACCAAGAGGTTGATAGTGTAACCTCCAAATAAAATTTTTAGGTGTTAAAAAGAAAAAAAAAAAAGGGTTACCAATGAATACGGTGCTGCAGTACAATCAAATACGCTAACTCTGTTAAAATCATGACGGTGGAACACAGCGTTGCGTCATGTATTCAATCCAATCATATATGTAGTGTGGTCATTGTGGGACTGGATGGGAGGCATGGGGTGTAAATCCACTGGAACGAGCCCGACCCTGGTCGAGTGTCGATGGAGCCTGACCTGCCACGATTAGGTGGGAAATGTTCAGGGCTTTAAAATCCATTTAGCTTTCTTCCTGCTGCGTTCCTGGGTCCTCTCGAGGGAGGGACCACTGAGCGACCATACACCTCTGGAGGAGATGACTTTGAAGCACTGGGCCTCAATTGTTGATTCCAAATCCATCATTGGAAATGGTAGAATTCCTAACACAGACAGGGAATAGCATTACTGTCACCTGTTATTTAAATGGCGGCACCCTGGTTTGTAATTGGCTTCTTCTTGCCCCTAGATAAAAAGAAATGTGTGATTGAGAGGCACTCTTATTTATTGTTTACTTTGGGGAGAGCCAGTTTAGCTGCCCCCCCCCCTTACAGTCTTTATGCAATGCTAAGCTAATTGCCTTCTGGCTCTACATCGTACCTCTGCACTTCACGCAGACACGAGAGTGGTGCTGATATTTTCATCTAGCTACCGGCGGAAAAAGTAAATGAGCATTTTTCTCACAATTTCAAATACTATATGAATAATTTGTTTTGTGGATCTTCAAAGCAGCCATATTATATTAGGAGAGCTGCTGTTGCCTGTTCAAAGCAAGACAAAGCCCGCAGACGGGAGCGGGCTCCATCTTTGTCTCTTGCCCACCGGAATGCTAAAGGCTTGCTCTTTAAACGCCACCTCCGGCCCCTTCCACATCCTCCTTCATATGCTCACCTCTCCATACAATCCCACCGGCGAGAGCAATTGAAAAGGAGGCGAATGTGAGAAATTGAAATGCTGGTGCGTGTGTGTATGTGTGAGGAGGGTGAGAACGCCGTGGCCGTGAGGATAACAAGTCAGATAGCGCATGTGGCGGTACAGACGAGAAAGGAGACGCACAAGCAGTCTCAAAGACGTGAGGGTGAGAGGTTGCACGTATGTGTGTCATTGAATTGCTTGAATGCACCTGTGCTTTTAAAGTGAACAAACCAGATGCAGGCTGCCGCCTTAATTGTGCCTGTCGTCTGAATCGTTGCGCCCGTTGGGATACGTGGCTCGTGATTGGACGAGCTAAGATCCAGACCACCCAAGGCCACGTTTGAAACGATGTGCTTTGGCGGAGTGTCTGTTTTTTAAAGGTTGTAAAATCACACAGTTGGTTCTAGGTGACTCAAAGTCGATCACCCTTATTGAATCAAACTCAGAAATTCCTCCGTGGCCGACGGGAGGGGAGGGGCACTGGGGCTTCGGCCGGGAAGTGACTGATAGCATGGAGTCCGAGGCAGTAATCTAAGCCCAGCGTAGCTGTCAGATTCTTGGCACAGACAGCGAGAAGAGCCCCAGAGACGGCTGGGGAGAGAGAATCGCAGTTGTCGGCCAGACAGCTACAGTATATGATGAGGTTCAGAGGGAAAACGATGGAGAAAATAAGCAAGGACTCAGTAGTGTTTGATCAATTTTAAATTATAAGATATCTATTAGCATTTGCAACGCTTTTATATATTTCTTTTGAAAATGATTTGCTAGAAACAATATTTCTTTTGAAAATGATTTGCTAGAAACAATGTTCATAAAATTTAACAGCGTGTCTCCTTTTTTTTTTTTTTGGTATAAAGGTCATTTTGATTATTCCTCCACTTCGGTCGGCCCAGGCAGCCGTGTCGAGCAGTGACCGTGTTCAGATTTCTGTTAATGCACAGTCTAGTTAATTACACTTCTTTACCTTTCAGTAGTTGAATTCAGTTGAAACAACAAAAAGGCGATTGCGCTACATCACTAACCACCATGTCAGCTTGGTAGCTGTAATGAATGATCTTCATCTGCAGAATTTGCCCAGTTGTCATTGAAGTGCAGATGTTTAAATTTACATTTTTTTCCTATATATATATATATATATATTCTCCAATGTGTTCTTTTTTTTTTCTTTACGTATATAGAAATACGTTCACATTATTCAATGGTAAATCGGTTTTGAGATGCCGTATTTCCTCAGATATCGGGGCCAGGTCTTTATCTGAAGCAGGCTTGTGTTAGAGGCAGGCCTATGTTTCTAATTCCCTCTGTTTGATGAGTTTAATTGGTCATATTTGACTACGAAGCCTCGTTTTGATCAGCTCTCCTTTGCCCTGTTAAAGTTACTGTCTCTCAACACTTCCTTTATCGGTTTCAAATTAAAAGCCTTCTAGCGTCTCAGTAGACAGAAAGCCTTACCCTTCATTTTCATTTAACAAGGCTTGTCTTGGAATTGTAAGTCAATTTTGCATTTCCAAGGTCAAAAATGAACTTTTATGCTCAATTTATTATAAATCCTTAGCATTTTTATCCCTCTTTCTGTCTGGACCTTGCCACTTCCAGCTGACTGATATCTGATGACTTTTTTAATTTTTTTTTAACATGGGTACAACATCTGGGCAAACTGACCCTTTTTTAAGGAATCCTCAAATTAAATGAAACCGAATCATTGGTCTGTTTTTCAAGTCGGCGCAAACCAAACATCAATAAGCGCCGACTTCCCTGTTTGCTTGCTGCCACTGCTGATCACCATCTGCAGCGAAATCTCTTGATTACATGTCGACGGCGGTTTTCTATGCATGCGTGTACTGAGTCACATACCGTACAGGGCCTCGCTCTCATTTCATGCCTGAAGGCTTTGGCTAATTAGCTTTTCTGTTTAATTCTAAACTTTTCCACTCTCCAGAAGACTTAATCAGCCATCCTGGGCGTACTTATTTATACTTCCACTGAGTGTACTAAATATAAAGTGTCCAGTGCTGCTGATGCTGGAGGAGGGATGTACTTTTTAGGTCCACTGGACGGGAATGGAAGTTCCTTGGCAGCGGATTCGAGGAATGCTTCCCTGGCGTTACGGATGAGTCACAATTATCAGCTCATTAATTAATTCGGTGATTCATTCATCGCTGCATCAGTTTCTCCTTGCGTTTCTTCATTTTTCTTCTCTTTCGCTGATGCCCTTGCCCAGCTCATTTGAACGCTTGACGTATTGACCCACCATTTAAAACTATTTTCACCAGTCCCTCAGGATAACGAGAGGCAGTTCATTTCACTCTAGTGAGAAGCTTCTCATCAAAACACTGCGCCTCTTTTTTTGTTTTTTTTTTCCACCCCCCTTAAGCAGCACTCTCGCTCACCTAGGTAATCACCTTGCTGCAGGCTCCCTTCTCTGTTTGCGGTATCCAACCTATACTCCATCCAGGTCTTTAACCCCAGCCAATTACAGCCTGAACTGTAGCCACATCTCATATTGCATTAATAAAGCCAGAGATTCTGCTCAGCATCGGTTTCAACGCTGCCTCACAACCTCCCAAAGGCCTCAGAGGAAGATGTCGATGCTTCTTCCCCCCGCACCAGCTTAAATAACCAGTCTAGCACTGAGATTTGCTGGCTGCCGGTCTCCCAGGACCCCTATGTGTATCCTGCCCTTGCTTCCACTTGAATTATTTATGTCTGCTGCCTATCTGGCCTCTCAGCAGGCCCAAGACACTTTGCCTTTGAAATAGAGAGCGCACAACATTCAGGAGGAAATCATGCATTGGTCAGAAGATGGTAGGATGGGGCCACTCTGGCATTTTATACTTGCCATCTGTTGAAAAAGTCATTCCCTGTCGGTTAAGCAGCCGCAGGCAGTTTAAGAAGGCTGAGACGATTTAATAGTGGTCATGCTATTGTTAAAAGACAATCAGGTGTCCAATTTATTGAAGTAGTCTGTTTTAGACATTGCATGGATCTTTTAATACCGTCGAGCGTAAAAAGTCATCCTTCCAGTCACTCAAAATATATGACGTGACTCTTCCTTCTCTCACTGCGTGAATCCCATGATAAACCAGACATCATTCCTCAAAAGCACAGGAATCACTGCAGGTGAGGGTACAAGGCCCTTTGACAGTGGCCTCATAAAACCTTTATCGGAACGCCATCAATCAGCTGTCGGCCCGGGGAGAGTGCCGAAGGGCCTTGTGGGGGAGGCCCTTATCTATATAGAGACCCGGAGATCTTATTTATCCCACATAACAAGGTTCATTGCATATGGAAGGTGTCGGACAGGTTGGGTGTCTGCGGCACAGATTTCTAAATGGTGAAGAGGACTGAGAGGGTCGGACAGACACACCACTTCACTTTTCATTCATTTTGAAGATATGTTTAACTCACTTATGTACAGAAAGAATACAAAATTCAACACGTATTGTAGGATTGTTGCAATGAGTAACCTAAGGCAGGATATTAAGTACATTAACGTATTTTTTATTTGCACCGCATTCAAATGTTTATTATTATATTACTTGCATATTGCTCTATTTTCTACATGCAGGTCAATGGAAATGTGCAGAAAATCCGCAGCTCTGAAAAGGACAGGCGAGAAAATATTGGAGACTGGAGAAAGGAAAGACCTCAGCGATCAATTGTAAAACATTTGTAGTTTCCCATTAAAACATTTGCATTATCTCTAGGAATATTTTGCTTGTGCTCTTCCAGCGACAACAACAATATGACATCTGCTCTAAATCCTTTAGGAAGCTTTAAAAGCGTTATGGCCACAAAGGTTATCCGGCACAGTAACGGCATCAAACTATACCATACTCCTCATGGCCTTTATTTCGTCTTTGCACTTCCATTTAATCTGTGGCAGTGTAAGAAGAACAAATGTATACTTAATTAAAAATGTCGCTGTTGTGATATCTTTATTTTTCTTACAATACGTAATTGGCACTTTCAGTTAGTATGACGTTAAATATCAAACGACAGATCTTTTAAACTGAGTGGATGGTGAGTGCCTTCGCCAAATTATAAACTGGTACACAGAAGACAGCTTAAAGACACACACACGGCCAATATTTGTGCCCTGACATACTGTAACTTATGGAAATGAAAGTATTTCTGTGTAGCCTCTACTCTCATCGGATTTCCAGTGAGTCTAAGCAGATTGAGGGGGACGATCACTGCAGGATCTGTATGTGTGACCTGAGCGTGACTCATGCACAGCAATCAACACTCTGTGCTCTGCGGTTGTCGTGTTTGTGTGGACGCCATCTGTGTCTTTACACCTCTGAGTCTATCCATTTTCCAAAACCTCTGACATACTGGGGTGAGAAAGAGACCGCTCTTGCCTGAACCTTCCCGAACACGGAGGGTGATTACGCATGCCGCTCCGTCTTTTGCTGTGTAAATATTAGTCATCGGGAGATGAGGGGGACGGTGATGGTGTAAGAAGTGGGGGCTGTCTAAGACGTGGTTGCGTTCAAGCAGGTGACTCTGGCTTCTGTGGGAGAACACTTGTGAGTGAGTGTGTATACATGTGGATGTGAGCTTAGGTGGGGCTATAGATGTACAGTCATGTACCAGGGTGTAGCAGGATCCCGGGACATGTGAGGCATAAGGAAGGTGATTGGATATCCCTTTTCTTCACCACGCCGCCCCGGCTTCATTAGCAGCTGTCTGTCAGCTAGGCCCCATACACTGCTGGATGGTTGCCTGGAAACTGGGACCCTGCTCGGCCAATCAGGGGCCGGATGCAACAGGGGTTCTCTCCTTGACACATGAGAGAGAGAGAGAGCGAGCGAGAGAGAGAGAGCGAGCGAGCGCTCCTCCAGTTCAACTGCTTTAGCGTCAGTGTTCACTTCAAGGGCAGAGCAGACGCGGGGGCCCCTCCGCCGAGTCGAGCCAGCAAGCCGAAACAAAGTTGTGTTAACGGGGGCCGTTCGGGGTAATTCTACGGAGTCGGCGCGAATTCGACGAGAATTCCCCCTCGACCTTCAAGGGCAAATCTTCGCCGAACCGCCACCGCTATGTCCTAAAAGGCTGGGAGGAAGAGCTGCGAATCTCACCCCTGCTCTTCTCACCAGATGGATGCGAGACGCGCACACAAGCAGCCCTGCTCTCCGCCGGTGCAAAGCAAAACATCCCCACGGTGTTCATCTGTGACTTATGGTAATAAATAAACGCCTGGGGCCGTTTGCTCCAGATAATGCACCTGTAGATTAGACGGTGAAGACGGCCATTAAAGAAACTGTCCCTGCGCTCGTTGAATCATTTCTAAGCACGGCCACCAAACTACCAACCGCTAGCGGAGGAGCACAGGCAATGCATCATTGTTCTGAGGGCCAGTGTCATGACACATTCCTCTATTTGCCACCTTTTTTAAGGTGTTCCTGGCCTCTCGGTCCATTCATTGCAACATTTTTTCTTCTCTGTCGTGTTGTTCCTCTCTCAGGCTACATGACACGTTACAGACCCGTGGATCTTCATTTCTTTAAAAGGTCTGTGTGCACCGATGTTGCTAAGAGACTGTCAGGTTTTCACTGGGTCTGAAATTCCTTTGGCACATCATATGCTTTTTTTCATTTCGTATTGCAGAATGATTTAGGAGGTTTCTAAGTTCGGGGGATTTTAGCATCATTTTTATATTTATTTTTTTCGAGAGACTCACAAGATGTAAAACTAATATATCCGACAATGTTTTTGTCAAGGACTATACTTCTACTTTTTTACATTTTCTTAGTGCTTTCAAAGTCCAGCTTAATATAATGTAAAATGTTCCAAGCATACAGACTTGAACGCTTACCTGGTATAAGTTGTATTTTAGCATCCTATAAATCTAAAATAATAATCTGTGTTCTGCTTTAAAGTCCTCCTAGTTTAAGTTACATTATAAAGACAGAAGAATCGAGTCAAATTTACAGTAGAAGGAGAAGAATCTGGGATTCAAGCTGTTTTTGGTACATGACCAAAAGTGAGAGTACCTCGACCTCCAATGCATTGATTTCGATCATTCTTTTATTTTAATGTGTCTCTCACAGGTTCCCAAACTTTACGGGGTTGCAATATTAAACACATACTACAGTATATGCTTCTTCCTATGATTCTGTTAATTTTAGAAATATTTCACAGACCAGTCCACCAGTTTAACACAGCACTGTAGTACTTCCTAACACCTGTAAACAGACGTTGATGTGTAAAACGGGTGGAGTTCCCATTTAAGCATAAACTAACTGAACAAATAGAAAGCGGTTTTAAAATTCCACCACTGAAGCGTCACAAATCTTTGGCAAATCAGTCAAACTTTATTCTAATCAAACATTTAAAACAATATTTGCACTTCAAATGATACACTTTCTAGTTAAAGCTAATTAATTTATAGTTTTTTTCCCCTGATAACTCATTAACCTGAGAAACTCATATTCTCACATGGCTCTTTAATCATGTCTGTACATAGAAAATTTCTCGGGCGAAGATTTGAATAAATTATTGATCATGTCGGTCATTTTTCATGCAAACCCGTTCAACATTCTCTGGGTTCGGCTCCTGAAATGTTTCGATTTGCTGCTTTTGAATATCAGTGGGGTTTTGGACTGAACACAAGCAATTGGACGACAACACTGATGACTTGTTTGGTTGGTCTACAGATAAAAAAGAAGCACTTTCGAAGGTTTAATAGGTGCTACGCATTCAGCCCTGCACTACACTGTCTGTCCCACAGCTCTATGGGGATATGACTTCTGTGTTTCATGCTGACGGACAGAGCAGATATGTGTCAAGGTGCAATAAACATTGCTTTCTCAGGGGGTGGGCCCGACAGATGAAAAGATTTGCAGGAGTCAGGACGCCTGTGATCCCTCTCGGTTTCGTCTCTGTAATGCATTTCATAGACGAAACCGGCACAAGCTCATCTCTGTTATCGGTGCAAGAACCAGCAAGAGGCCGGCAGCACTGCTTCATTTATGATTCCAGCCGGGCCCTAAAAAACGGACGTTCAAGAAAGCCATAAAGATAGCAGACCTCTGGCTGCTCTGGCTTTGTACAGACTGGGGCCGATACACGTCGATGTGCGTTTCTTGGTGGGGGTGAATCGTGGGAGGCTTTTCTTTAAACCCTCCACAAGACGGAGGGAATGGAGGCTGAGATGATGGACTCTCAAATAGGGAAGCCTGCCAAAAGCATGTTTACAGATGTGGAAAATGTCGGTCTTGATAACGCGCATTTTATTTGATCTTCTGCGAGACAACCCGGAGAGACGGGGCGTCCTGCCGGGCAACACGCCACCAGCTCTCTCTCTCTCTCTCTCTCTCACGAGAGCATTTTCTCAGCTGTCACATTATATGGACGGCTGTTTGCATTAACATTGATTCATTCATATTAAACCGGGGCACAAAGTCTCTCCATCAGCATGTAGTGACTGTGTGTCTTTTTTAATAGGCTGTGAGGAGCTCAACTGCTTAGCCTTTGAGATCATTGAGATTTCCCTGCACATGAAAAGAGCTCCATTTGCATGACGAAAGGTGGTGGGGGGGGCATACACACATTTAGTGTGTCAAGCTATGCGGAGGAGCATCACAGATCTCTTTTCTTTTAATAGATCTCTTTTCATAGCTTCCTCTTGATTCCTTTATCGCTTTGATCATTGCCTTTTTAACTGGCACCGGTTTTAGCATCTTCTCCACCGAAAGATCCGTTGTTCAAATCCCAGGTCTGCGATTTGCCTGTGAAACTGTCTGCTAGACAAACCAGTGAACACGGGTGACTTTTCAGCTTCAAGGTGCTCAGATATGAGCGAATTTCCATCACCAGGCTGCATTACAACCATTCATATGCAGAGCCTTATACTGACTCCTCTAGGGAAATTAATATGTAAGGACAGGAGCGATATGATGCTGTAGTAGCAGAGCGGGTCAGGAGCAGTCAGCTGTAATAGTAGCGAGGAATGACCTTTCTGTAAAACGCACCAAGCCCTTTTGTTTTAAACACGCATAATATCATTCATCACCGTTCACTGTGGAATTCTGGAAAGTGGGACGTTATGACAAATGTCCCGCTGCCTTTAGCATCAAGTTCAGTGTCCTACCCAGCGTCGTCATGCAGGCTTTACGACCCGCAAGCAAGAGTTCTTTTTTCACTTGAGATCAGAGCTGGCACTCTAGTTCACCACTTAGCGCCGCACTTGTTTTGGTAATTTATCAGACAAGAAGGAGAGGAAGGAGCGGGAAGCAAGCTGGGGGGCTGCAACGCGGAAAAAGAGGCATTTTCCCAGGTGGGATTCAGTCCCAGGTAAGAAGTGCATTGTGTATTTTAACTGAGTGTCCTGGCCAATGGACAGGCAGTGGGAAAATAAAGCCACCAGGATGAAGGTTTTCCTAGAATCCAGGGAGTCCTGTGAATGCAGACAGTATAGTCCATAGATCTTTGATGGCATGTTTTTAAAAAAAAAAAAAAAAAATCTAATGCTGTGCTCTAAAGGCACAGCACAACACAGGTGGTTGCAATGCTTTTGTAGTGAAACTTTGAGCACACCCTCCCCACTGCACAAAGCATACAGGCTTCAGCACCACGGACAGTGACCCCAGTCGCCCGGTCAGTTTACAGCTGTTCGTCACGAGCCCACGCCACCGCTGCTGCTGAGCAAGATGGAAGCCAGCGTTGGACAGTTTAGCCGAAGTGTGTAATGTGACGGAGATGAGTGAGGTCTCTTAATATTTGTACTTGGCGACCCACGTCCTTGTTGACCGCGACTGCCATCAGACTCTCGCCCCTCAGTGTTGTGCTCTTTGTTTTGCTGAGGAGCGTTGCGTTTTCACACCAAGAACCCATCTGCGCCTCCGTGGACGTTTGATTTTGATTTGATTTGTGTTGATGACACTCGGCGGGAATAAAGACATATTCAGAATGAAAGCAGAATTTGAAGAAGGCAGAAGTGTTTTTAAAAGTTAATAAAACGAGATGTCTGCACTGGGGGCCGCAGGGAGAGGCGGATGTCGAGGCCTTGACACTAAAGACGCATGTCAAGGGAAGCGGCCTAATGACTATGTTTAATTATCATTTGTTAAGTTGTGATTCAGTCTTTATTGGGTTTTGTGGCTTGCAGTCATCAGATGAATCTGAAACTGAATAAAAAAATGTTAGTGATGTTAAGTGAAGTAAATTAAAACATGTAAAAACACTAAATAAGAACAATGTCCATCAGTCATAGTCAGGTAATTGATTCTTGACTAATAGGCTAATTGATTATTTTGTAATGTGCCAAACTGTATAGAAGAAGATAATTTGATTCACTGTGAATGCAAAAAAGTTTAGAACAATGACTCACAGATTTCACTCTCGGCTACAGCAGATGGCCAAAAGTATGCGGACAGCGGTGTCTGTACTTTGGTGCATATATGACACGTCAGCAGACGGCTGCACGTCTGCAGGCTGCTGTCACAATCTTATTTAAAAAAGAGACAGAGTCGGTGACCAGGTGAGCTTCTGTTTTTAGGGTCTCGATGGCAACGTGTGCACGCACACTGGACGACGGCATCGAAACAACGTCTGAATCCGGCAGGTGACTGACTGGCAGAGGGACGAATCTCATTTCCGAAACCATCGGGAGAAACTCGGAACAAACCCCAGCTGCAACACTCGGAGCCCGGCAGAGACCATCTGAGTGGCGGGAGCAGGTGAGCGCAGCGTCACCGACTCGACCAAAGATGCAATTCCTGCTGGATGGAAAATGCCTCATCTGACGGGGTCCAGTGACGGGAAAGGATGTGAACATTTTCTACAGATGCGTGTAGTCTGGTCGTTTTGAGGAACTTCTACTACTTATAGTAACATCCTCACTCGTATTGTGACTGAAACTTGGATACATGCTGATGTTACGATCATTACTATTATTACTATTGTTATTATTATTGTGACATGTCCACACACTGTGGTGGGGGGGGGGATTGCCAAAGTTGAAAATTTAACACCCCACACACGCCCCCCCCCCCCCCCCCGTCAGCTCCCACAATGGTCTTTTCCAGCGAGGCTCGTCACAGCAGAATTTGTAACATGCCATAATTTCCTCGCCGGTGTGTGTAGCCCCGGAAACCAGATGTCATCACCCGACGCGGGCTAATTTTGCCGCCTCTTCCTGCCGCCCTCTCGCCCCCTGACGATGCCCGCGGCGGGGACCGGCCGCACCTTCACGGACCGGATCCTCGGCGTCGCTGCCTGGCGGCGCGGCTGAAGCCTCCCGGGACTCTCCGCTCGATGGTGTAGCTCGCCGAGACTGCGGTTGCCACGGATCCACTGCCGGAGCCTCTGCGGACGGTGACGGAGGACATTGTGAGTATGTGTGCACGCTGTTGCCGCCGGTCCCGCGGTGACCTACGTCGCCCTGCTGCTGCGGGCTCAAGGTGATTCTCCGCGGTGCCCTCTGGTCGCATCCTCACCTCGGGACTGACGAGGCTGCAGGAGGCTCCTGGTGCGGATGGAGACATGGTGTTCATAACCTGGTCGTTTCGTGTGTGTGTGTGGTTGACATTGCGAGGGCTCTGCAGGAGAAGGAGAAGAAGAAAAAAACGGCTGTCATATAGGAGAGAGAGTTAAAGGGGGGGGGGGGGGGGTGCAGACTGAGAGGCTGGCATGATGTAATTCAATTGAGACAAAAGCCAAGGATTAACCCCAATTATAATTTCCGTGAATGAGGAGATTTTTTCAGGATATAGACGCGATCAGCGCCGCAGTCAGGCCGCCTTGGCGCGCGCGCGCGGTTAATAACAGTAGAAAAAACCAAAAAGGATCTGTCACAGGAGGAACAGCTGCCCCTCCTATAAACAATATTATTACCGGCTATTACAGAGATGCAAGGAGGCAGAGCACATGAGCAGCCTGTCTGTCTCTCTGCCATCCACCCATCCATCCACCACCCCATCCACCCATCCACCCATCCACCACCCCATCCACACACACTGCCCAGTGTTGTAGCTGAATGAGTGAGTGTAGCGAGTGAAAAGACACACACGAGCAGGTTAATGTGGCGCTGGAAGGTTAAGCGCTGCAGGCGAAGCTGTGATCTTCCTCTGAACGTTAACACTTGCAACCGGGAGGGTAAAGGAACACGACGCTATTTGCACGGGCACAGATTACATCTCGCCGAGGCCGCTGCCCGCACAGTTACCGAGTGTGAGACACACACACACACACACACACACACACACACTCTCTCACTCAGGTGCATTGTGGGTTTTGCATTCAAAGAGTGCGACTTTCCAGTGATGCAAATACCCTCCGCTGCCGAACATGTCTGGTGTGCAGACAAAGCTTTTCTTACCTGGAGGTGTCGTGCAGGGTGGCGGCTACCTGTGACAGAAGCTTTCGTGTCTATAAAACGGTGGTTTAAAATGATGGCCAGGTTTGCCAGCGCCAAACCCTCCATGATGAGGAAGGTAAAACACCACGGCCACGGTTCGATTCAGTCACAACCTGAGCTTTATCGCTTTTTTTTTTTTTTTTCTTGTTTGTTCATCTCAATCTGTGCTCGTATTCAACCTCTGATCGATTGATGGGTTGCATGACCTTGCTGCAGGGGATTGTGGGCGATGTTAAAGGCTACACACTGTCCTTTCATGCTTTCATGTGCATGCGGACTTATTTTCAGCCAAAGAACACACACGCACACACACACACACACAGAGAACCTCCCCTCCCTTCCTCCTCCTCCTCCTCCTCCTCCTCCCTCTCACAGATGCTCACATTCAGGTAGAGGCGACGCACACTCAGACAAATGGAGACACACATGCACACACACTTGATGCACAGCTTCCTCTCCCTTTCAAGGCTCCCTAATGGCAGCAGGCTGGATGTAACTCTACACCCATCCCATCCTCTTCATCCCATCTCCGTCTCATTCACGTTTTACTGCTCAGTGTGTCAGCGTTCACGCGACGATGCCAGTCACAGCAGAACACACGAAAACCATATGAATAGGAGAGGAGTTATTCCACTCCTCTCCTTTTCTGCTCTGCTGTATGGATCCTTTAGGCAGCTTGTGATGTGGGCTAATAACCAATATTTAAGGACGCAAAGCAACAGTTGTTGGATTTGGCACACTGGCAAGAAATACAGCCAATTGGAACTAAACTCCTTTGCTCGGAGAAAGAGGAATAGTGTTTTCTTCCTTGTGTTTTATTCATCGTGTGACGTATGGACATCGCCCCTGGATTATTTCATTGCCTTCAAAGTCTTTTTCTTCCCTTGCTTCCTTACACGTGCGCTTATTGTCGCGTGCTCACACCTGACGAAGGTCATTGCACCGAAACTATGGAATTGAGCGCCAGTATTCACAGATGGCAGGAGATTATCTTTCATTTTATACACAACTGTCCATATACTGGTGTCCTAGTATATGGACACATCACATGACCTAATATTGGTCATGTGATGCCTAAATACAGGAAATACTGAGATACATTCAAACGTATTTCTTTTCCTTGGCCCAGAAATAGTTCAATACAAACATATTAGAAATACAAAGTTGAATACCTACCATCATCTCATCATTGCCACTTGTGGTCACGGTGCCCTCTGCTCGGCTTATGAAAGTTGGCTATTTACACATCCAGCAGACACATCATTAGTCTCCACCAACTCCTGGGGGGGATATCTGGCTCTGTAGCTACTAAATGCTCCACTATGGTCACCTGCCCGTGGCCAACTTTGTCTGTCTGTGGTTTGGTGCTGAGCGGGTATCGGACAGTGGGTTGACCAGAGCTGCCTGCCTCGCCTGAAAACAACGCACGTGACCGTGAGCCGACGCGGTCGAGACGTGGGCCATGAAAACAAAAACAATTAGCCGAAAGCTGCGTGGTCTGCATCGATAATTCCCCGTGGCACCTTCCGCATTACACGTTGTCATTTGACCCTTTGCTCATATAAAGGTATTGATTGGCGCAGCTTTAAAGCCTGGCCTTTTTTTTTTAAATAAAGGTCACATTTTTGGAGACGCATGTATCTGAGTCAAGACAGTCGCCATGTGTATCCTGCAGCTGTAGAGTCTAAAATGCACCTCGGCTCGCTAAAGTGCCGCAGGTGACCCTGACAAAATCCAGAGGACGTGACCCCAGTGTCCTTGCTTCTGCCCTGCCTCAAACACAGTCACATGACGCTGTGGCTGTGTTTCCGTTTTGTTGTGCAGCATTTTTCTTCTTTTCTTTTTTTATTTCTTATTACCTTTCACCATGTTGCAGTGATTGCGGTTTAGCTGGAAAACCGCAATCAGTTGGCATCGGCATTACTTTGCTTCACGCGAGACTGTTGCATCATCCCAAAATGTCACCGTGCTGCAGGCCACAGATTAGCCTGGTGCTGCCCTGCTGTGTTGGAGGTGAGCAAGTAGTCCGCTCCATCGCTGTTGCGCGTTGCTGTGGGCTGCATTGAGTAGACTTGAATTGTTGTTTTCTTGGCAGGCTGTCTCCGGGTTGTCGGACGTCTCTCTGGTGCAGAGAGCCGTGTGAATGGGATTTCTCAGCTACCGTGCAATCTGGTCCATTCACAGAAATGCTGTGTCACTCCTTCCCCACCTGTCGGGCCCGATGTGGATGCCAAAGTGGGAAAGCGCAACAGTTTTGCCATTACCCTTTGTTCTCACCAGTGCAGTCTGTAGATGCACTCTGCGCTCAGCGGCATGCCAAGAAATCAAACGCAGACATTATTTAAAAGTGGATTTTCCCAGTAGTCAGCTCCCCTGGCGACTGCAAAGCGCCATGTGCGTAATCAGCGCAGTGCTGCTGGTACTGTTGTAAGTGAAGTGCATTATCATCAAAACAATTTGGGCTAACCCTCTTATTCGTGTTGTGAGAAACCGAGCTGGAGTGAAACTAATAGGGTGTTACAAACGTTTGAAAAGTTGACCTCGCATTTATTAACAGATTAGCTCCTTAATGGGTTTTTTTTTTTTTTTCGGCGGGGGGGGGGGCGGGGTTTTTTTTGGTTAAAGCTTTTATTAATTGGCGTGTCCGTTGTTTATGTTTGATATGTTAACAATACCCGCCTCCCCCA
>JAVQJF010041287.1:0-45824 GCA_036023855.1 Gadopsis marmoratus
TTAGATTTAGATTTCTCTTCTGTTCATTCACTGCATTTTGTCAATTGATGAAAGTAAACTATTAACACTTCCATTTTTGAAAGCATTTTTAGTTTACAGCATTTTTTCACACCTGCCTAAAACATTTTCACAGTGTTTTTGCCCTCGGAGGCTCCCCGTATTTCTGATCATAAGGCTCATTTAGTCAGGCTGGACTCAGATTGGTCTGTGGGTTAAGGAAGGGTCACAGTTTCTGGATGTTAAATCTTCACGTCAACACGGTTGTGTATCCCCCCAAGTTTGATTCCATTGACAACAATCATGAAGGATTTCAGTGGAGTTTCAGTGTTTAGTTTTTCCCATAATGATCACATGTCATGGGCTGTGTTTTTACATTGAAAGCAAACACTATAGGACAGAAACTCCTAAAAACAGAACATTTAAGAAAATGTACAAAAAAACAACTAAATATCAGAAGCAATGATGCATTATCCACCAATGCCAGTTAAACCCTGTATATTAGACATCATTTAAAAATGGCAAAGTGCATTCCATAATCATCATCATCATCACACTGGAAGCATCCATCATTACCCTGTACTCTAGATACGGTGTTCATCAATGGGCTTACGGTTAAAAGTTGGTCGTATCTTCCCGATCAAGAAGAAAATCTCGAAGAAAGGAACTCTCAAAAGGTGGTTACCAACCTTTTTGGCTTTTGACCACTTAAGAGCAACGCTTATCCACAGCGAAGGTTATGCCCTTTAGTATGGACATGAATTGTGATTGGTTTAACCAATTTACCAACCAAACAGAATTTTTCCTTCTCAGATAGGTTATTTTTTTAGTTTTTAATCTTTAGAGGCCTGAAGAGGTAAAAAAGTCCAGTACTGTACTTTTAAAACAAGGAAGTGGAAAATGAGCATTAAAAAAACTGTATGTTGTGTAACAGAAATCATTTTTTATAAAATGTTCTTGAATTACATTGTGACCCTGCAGACCTATTTTGGACCCAATGTCGGCACCGCACCATAGGCTGGGAACCACTGCATTAAGGTACCTGCAACTGCTTGAAATGTATGGTGCATATATGCAAAATGTGGTACTGGTCTTGGAAGAATTTCCTAAATCTGCAGAGTTTTGATGGGCGATGACATACTTGACATCCCAGATAAGTGATGGGAAGGTTTATCTGAGACTTCTTATTATTGTAATTTCTACAGCTTTTTTTTTTTGACACCTGCAGAAGTGGCAAATATACCAGAATAAGACAGGATTCATTCATGTGGCACAGTGTTTCGCCCCCAACTGCATGTGAAACTGATTCAACGCAAAAGTTCGGGCGCTGGGTGAATTTCCAAAAGGACTTGTGGGACATGTAGGTTGCTGACGACTACAGGGGGCGTCTTCCTTTAAGATGAAGTACATAACAAGGAATGTATGGAATGAATGGTGTATGACTCAGTAGTTCTGTGGGTGCCTGTTGTCCATAACACCACAGGTTCTGAGAAACAGCTGGGCGGAACCAATCACGTCGCTAGCTCTGACTACGTCTCCGAGCTCGGGGATGCGCCTGGAGACGTGGACGCGGAGGAGTGGTCGGTGTCCTCCGTCTCCTTGCTGAAGCCGCCGTCGGTGCCCGAGGAGGAGGAGGAGGAGGAGGAGGAGCGCGCCGTGGCGGAGGCTCCCTCCCGCTCGCGCTTCTTCTGCTTCATGCGCCTGTTCTGGAACCAGATCTTCACCTGCGTCTCGTTGAGCTCGAGCGTGGCGGCGATCTCCACGCGCCGCGCCCGCGTCAGGTACTTGCTGAAGTGGAACTCCTTCTCCAGCTCCGTCAGCTGCCGCGTGCTGAAGTTGGTGCGCATGGCGTTGTTCTGTGCGCCCGCGAGGCCGAAGTCCGAGACTTTGACTGGGTGAAGGGGGGGGGGGGAGAGAGAAGCTGTTATAAACGTGTGTTGGGAACTTATTTTATCTGTATACATGAGAAATAAAAAGATTTAGCCTGCAAAGAACACAAAGTCTCGCCTGCATGAATTGAACGCGTCCTTGCCTTTCACGTCCATTGTGAATCAGGACGTAGACTACCCTCCTGCCCAAAGCCCCCCCTTTCTCTTTTTTGTTTCGTATTTGTTGTGCGATTTCGATTTGGCGTTCGTGTCTTTGTGCATTCCGATTCATGTATGTTAATATTTATTAATTTGGTGCTAATCGGGCGATTTAAATCCAGACTGTAGGTTGCATTAGGCCCTGCGTGCTATAATTGAACTCAAAACGTGTTCATATTCTACATTTACAGGTCATAATCTGCACCGAGGTCCTCGCCATCAAAATAGTTAAAAGTCCGAATTTTAGAGCTAAATAGTACGTTTAATATCACAAATTCGACAAGAGGGAAATACAAAGGAGGGTGAAAAGGATAAAGATGGTGGTGGTGGGGGGGGGCTTCAAAGATAACAGAGCAGGACAGACTTCCCGGGGCGAAATACCCCGTGTGCTATGTCCATTAAGAGAGACAGAGAGACCAGACCTGCTGTCTGTCCTGAGATATGGCTGCATACAGAATAAGTCCCGGAGACACATTAACGCTGTTTTCTAGTTGACTTTTAAAGCACAAAAGTGTGAAAAAATCGAGCATTTTTACTCCGATGCTCCATATGCGGACCAGCAAAAACTACACTAGCAATACATGTAAATGGTTCAATATGTTCATGTTAAACGTCAGATGTTTTACAGAGAGAGGTCCAGCAGCCCATTTGCTGTGTCTCATTTCAAAATAACGATCTTCCTGTCTTTAACGTAGAGAAAAGTGACACGTTTTTAACGAGAATAAAAAGAAAATGCTTCACATTGGAAGCTGATTCCTGTTTCCGCAAAGACAGCACATGTTTTATTGTTGTTGTGAAATGAAATCATAATTAAAACAATCCTGTTTTATATACAGTATATCGCAGTTAAAATCCATCAACGGTACACTTCAAACGACACGCCTTTTCGATTCTTCTTTGGTTTACAGTGAAACGAATTCAGACTTGAGTGATTAAGACAAGTGAAGGGAGGGAAAGAACAGACGGAAAGTCACATTTACATTAGAAAAGACTGACATCTGTGTACACAGAGAAAACTGAAACTGAGGCCTGCAGGGGGAAAACATATTTTTTTACTCGGGCTAGAATTAATTTTGCTATTTATCCGAGGCAGTGAACCTCTTGGCTCGCTGCTTTATAATCTGTCCCGGAAAGCATTTTTCTACCCCCCCCCCCTTCTTAAAATAAGATGCTTCTTTCAGCTCTTTTGGTTGCAACATTTCCCACGACAGCTACTGTGATAAATGCAAACGAGGTCACCGCCCTGTATCTTCAGTGGAATCCTCACAAATCACTGTGGAATTCCAACATTTCACTGACTTGCAGGCCCAGCCCCGTCATAATACTTTAGCGATGACTTTGAGTCACCAAAACGGACCAATTATCGCCAGAAAAATCCCCCACCCTCCCTTACCTGTTTTAGGCGGGTTCCTCTTCACCTTCATCCAGTCGAAGGTCTGACCTTGCCCGGCCTGCTGGCCCTCCTCATCTCCCCTGTCTCGGTCCTGGGACACCGGTAGCTCCCCGTAACCTCCCCCGTGTGGAAGCCCCAGGTAGCCAGCTGCATCCAGACCCCCGCCAAGCTGCTGTGGGAACTGTGGCCCGGCCAAAGCGCCCTGAGGCCCGCAGTAGGCCCCGGCCAGGGCCCCGTAGCTGGGGCCGACGGTGGAGGCCGAGCTGGGGAAGGTTGATTGATGATAGTAGGTGGAGGCCACAGACTCCTCCATGAAATACTGGGGGTGCACGCTGTTGGGAGGGCCCGTCGCAGCAGCATACTCCGAGTTTGTGGCGCACGTCTGACCCGCATAGGCCCCGGTGTTACCGCTACTCCCGTTATTATAGGGAGACAATATTCCGCTCTGTAAGCTTTGGTTTTGGTGGAGGTGATGGTGATGATGGTAGCCGCTGTGCGTCTGCGGATGCTGTTGTTGCTCATGATGATGAGGCTGCTGATGATGCTCGGTCGCCCCTGTGGTCCCGTGCGCTCCTCCACCTCCAGTGGCCCCGTACAGCCTCCCGTCCCCGGTGTAACTCGCCCCCCCGGCGCTGCTGTCACTTCTTGTTCCGTTAACGGGAGCTGGAGAACCGGTGGGTCCCGTGTGGAAGGCGCCCGAGGCCACCGGGAAGGCCTGATGCTGATCCAGAGGGAGGTGGTGGTGATGCAGATGATGGTGGTGGTATCCAGATTTAGGCACAGAATAAGTGCCGGTCCCACAAATGGAGTACTCCATAAACGAGTTCATGTTGTCCATGCAGACCGCAGGCACCGTGGGGCTGAGCAAGGTTCAAAATGATCAGCAGGAACCGGAACCCACAGATGAAGTTAACAGAAATTAGTCGGACAGAACATCAAAAATCGAAAAGATCCATTAAGAAAGGTCTGTTCCAAGAGTAAATTATGGGAAATCCCTCTGTTGGACGAACATAAATCACAAGATCAAAAAAATCAAATAAAAAGGTAGCCTATTTTTGACTAAAAAAAAAAGAAGAAAAATGGAGAAAGCGGTCAAATTGGAAATGTTCAGCAGAAAATGAGAACAATAATAACATAAACGGCAGAAATGTCCAACGCGGAGGAAAAGGAGTGGAGTCTGCACGACCCCAAACCCGAAACACACAAATAATGTGCTCTGCCGTGGTGTGTGCGTGTGTGTGTGTGTGAGTGTGCGTCAACGGAAGGCCTTGTCAACCGCGCGACTCGACCTGTGTTTCCCAAAGGCTCATCAGTGACAGCGGAAAACACCGCGAGAACACAGAAAAGAGTCAAGTCACCTCTTCACCCCCACACAGGTTCCACTCCTCTGTCCTCTCCTCCACTCGGTGTTTCTCCCCCCCCCTCAATTTCCCTGCTTTCCCCTCTTTCCCGAGACTCCCTTCCTCTCCCCCCCCCCCTCTCTCTCTCTCGCGCTTTGTCGCGTCACTGCTCTTCTTACCTCTGCCGCGGGTCACGTGGCTCGTCGTCACGTCGCCTGTGGTGACCGGAGGCCAGGAGTTTGTCAGCCGGTCACAGGAGCGAGGGAACCAGTAAGTGTGTGTGTGTGCGTGCGTGTGTGTGTGTGTGTGTGTGTGCAGGGGAGGACCCTCTCCGTTAACAAGCCGAGTTTGCGCGCTCGCATGTGCACTGACGCACGCGCCTCATCCATCACTCGCCGTGACATTAGCGCGACAAAGACACTTCAATCAAACCGGCCCATCAATCTGATATCAGCACGGATCTGTCAGAGCAAAGAGAGAGGCAGAGAATAAAAGAGGAGCTGTGAGCCGCCCTGCTGCTGCCAGACCTCTCTCACAGCCAAAAGCTCCCAGAAATCACGCCGAAACAAACTACAGCGCTAACTTCTCTAACCACAAGTCAAGCAATCCTGCAGCTGCTGCTGTTACTTTCACCGTGCCATTACTGTTACTGCTGCTGGTAGGAGGATCGTCTGTCTGCAGATACAGTCAAAATTGTTAGTCAGTTAACCCTCATGTTGTGTTTGGGGCCCGTCTTTTAACAGCTCAGAAAGTCACAGATTTAACATTGCTGCTGCTTTAAGAAATATATTCATAACCTGATGTCTGAACTGAGGACATGCTTTGGAACATGCCACATTGGTTGTGTTTGGACTCTCAGAGACCCCACAGCTGTAAAACCTGGTCACATGGATGTTCATGCTGCTTTATCTGTGACTAGCATTGGTTTCACGCAGCACTACTCTTTCAAAATCTTGTTATGGATTAGAGAACAGTTTTTCTGTTGTAACAGTTTTCTTAATAATACATGGAGTTAGTCACTCTGTACATTTCTTTGTCTGTGAATTACCTTTTGGCAAATAAAAGGGAATATACGTATATATATCTATATACAGTATATATATGTTGATGCATAGCTCATATAACATACAAAGCAAGACATTATTTGGTGGTCATCTCTGTGTATTCTGTAAAGCCAATGTAAAGCCAGAGTCAACAAAAATGAAGGTTAGAAACTTACAGATAATTGAAACCTTGGCGTCATTTTCACATCTGTTCTGATAATATTTCACTCACCAAAGTTATTGCTGAGATCTGGGCAGGGAACACTATACCAAAGTACTGCATATTCTCTAGCACTGCACATGAAAATGTATATTGTGGATGAAGCACCATCTTTGAAGCAAAGGTCAAGACTTTCTTGATTTATAAGATCTGGGGTTCTCACGGGGACTACAGAGGCGCTGAGGAAGCCCAAAGAATGACTTGAGGTCTGAAGGATCTAGGCTGGAAAAAAGAACTGCACTCCGTAGGATCTCCTGGACCTGGTGCACTTCATCGGCAAAACTATGGAAGCTATAGACTACATATGTGTTTGGAGATAACTTTACCATGTAACTATGCCTTTTATTCAATGTGCGGATATTTGGATGTAAACAATAAGTAATAATGAGCAAGAACATCAACACAGGACATGGGTCTGTAAACTGTGATGGATATTCCAAACAGACAGCTTGCTTGCATAATAATTTTACCATTTTACCAATAAATTTGGCTAATTTGTGCGATCGTCTGTCTGCTTGTGTTTCTTGTTGTGCTTCTTTGTACAGATGTTGCTAAGTCTGCAGGTCAGCGGTGAGTGCAATGTTGACATGACTGATAGAAATATTAATATTTATGATCCGGAATTACCCTTTAAAAGGGATTGTTTCATTCTACTCACACACTTGGAGCTCAGCCCAGAGCTACTTCAGGGTTACCCCCAATCTTTCTGTAAATATGCAGGATAAGATCAACAATGTGAAAAGAACCAAAGCAGTGTGTTTATCGCCCAGATAGATGTAATCAAGTCATGTAAAGATTCTAGCGCCGTCATATGGTAAGCCCGTAAAATAGGAGTATAAAAGCAACTTGAATGAGTCCTGGGTTATTTTGTGCTTTGGTTTGGTTCACAGGGAAATACAAGTGTGAAAAGCTTTGTTCAAAGCAGCACTGCTGCTGTTTGGGAGACATGATTTATCAACTCAGACTGTGAATCTGCTTTAAACATCTTGTTGCTACAGTGAGTCTAATGCCGTGTTGAGTGCCAGCTGTTCAGCCCTGATATTTAAAGCTGTCATTTTGTGGCTGATTGAGGGACTCGCTGACCTCCGCCGTAACATCCAACCACTAACAGAATGTCGACATGAAACACTGGAGCGCCATCTTTCCACTCTTCTCTTTGCGCTTTGCATCTTTTCCCTTTACTCCACCCGTCTTTCAGCCCAGTTCCCTAACACTGATTGTCACCTTAAAGATTATTGATTTGACTGTATCTCTTCTTTGCCCGTTTTCCTTCCAAGACGGAGGAAATCTTTTAATAGATCAAAAGGTCGCAGAGACCTTTGGGAATCAGTTTACTTTTCAACAATTGGATTGAGAGGCCATAGATTTCTGATGGCCCAATGTGCATGTGCGAGTGCACGTGCGAGACCGGGTGTATGTGTTTGCTAATTGAATGAATGAGCTGATCTGTTATAAAAATGAGATTAAGGCAGACAGGAGGCCTTCTGGTCGGCCAAACCCTGCCGGTCCAGCAGGACAGGAAGCAGGCAAAGCCTTGATGACAACACAATGTTCTTTCAGTGAATGTGTGTGTGTTCATCTTCGATCCTTGACTTGTTCTTTCTTTCTTTCTTGTTTTTAGTTTACCATTTTTAGGGTAAAACAGGGCCAAGTCCACCCCCCCCCCCCATTACCACCACCAATATTATAACCGCCTCCAATGAGGCGTCAACCATTTCACCCCTCCAGAGCCTCTGTGAGGGGCCTGACAGCAAACGCACCGCCATCCCGCCGCCAGGACGAAATCTGAACGAGCGGCGTGGGCGTGCGACAAGGAGGGATGTTAATGATCAGTGAGGAGCTGAAAGGATAGAGCAAGGGAGAGCGAGTGGGCAGGAAGTCTGCAGGAACAGACCAGGACAAGAAGACGATTAAACGACACCCACGCGGCTGTCTGGGTGCTGAAGAGACTACAGGAGAGAGAGAGTGGGAGGGGTCAAGAGGTCAGGGCTCCAATGTGTTGATGATGTTTTACAGAGTACTATGTAGTTTTTAACATGTGAACTGTATTTGGGTACTTTACCTAAATAATAAGTGTTCTGTTATCTCAACTTTGCCTGCATCAGATCTGAGTATGCATATTAAGTAGGTGGAGCTGGTGGACTTTAAACGTACTTTCCAGGTCAAGCCAAGCAATGGGCTCTGCTTTAGGGCTTCAGCTAATCATTAAAAAAAAAATCAACAGTTAATCTGTCAATTATGTTTCTCAATTAATCATTTAGTCAAAAAAAAAAAAAATCTCAGAAGATAGTGAAATATAGCCACACAGTTTTATAATCCCAAACATGATCATCAAAGTGTTAAAGAACAAAAGCAAAATTTTAGGCTTCAGTTTGCTATCGAAAAGGGGAAAGAAAAGAAACAAATCCTCTTAAATTATTCTGTCACTTGACTTATCCATTTATCGTTACTTCTTTTGCGTTTGCACAGGAGGAGCCCGTCTGTAGCTTGTTGATGAGCAGCTAGAGATAGCAGAGGCAGAGTCAGGTGACCTTTCAACATGTTGGGCTGATTCTTCTCTTAAGAATGAGGGTATGCAGAGTACATGTACACCAGGCTGAGAGCTGTGCTGGTAAGAATCGTCCAAAACCTTGCAGGACTTTGTATAAAGGACCTAAAAGTAAAGATGTCTAAGTGTGATTCTTCAGTTCTGACTGCAGTGACTACTCAGTGTTGTGACAATCATGTCTATCCATATTGCCAGTGAGCACGGAATCAGCCAATAGGAGGCATTAATCACCTTCAGGAGTAAGCCTACCTAGCTTACAGTGCTTGCATGCTTCATTGTATTGTAGCATGCATGTGTGTCTCAAAACATTTTCAAAAAACTGAATGTGTGCAGCTGCTGCCTCTGCAGCAAGTCTTGTCAAAAGAGTCAGAAGAACTCATTTATTTTGTATTCAATTTTAAGTTAAGTAAAACATATATTTATGTTCAGTTAATGAGAAAAGGTAATGGTGTTTTACAGTTTATGCATATATGTACATGTATACATATACAGTATGCATGTGTACATGTATGTGCAACACGTCCGACAGAGTAGGTTATCTGTCAATGACTCCCAAAACCACATATACGACCAATGGAGAGTACCAGCAGCAGGCGTACCGGACCTTCGTTGTCATGGTAACAATAAACATGTGGTTAACGTCGTGAAGCGGTTGCAGTTTGGTTAGCTCTAGGCATCAAAACTACTTGTAAGTAAAGTTACATAGTTAATTAAAAGTATATGGCCGTATATTTGGGAACTGTGGTCTGGTATGTGTATACACACATATCTTTGAACTTGATAATCAAATTTAAGATTGATTAATGAACAAGAAACAAAGTTCAGACATCCTTTGGAACTGAGCTCATTGCCTTTTAAAGGTAACATAATGGAGAGTCTGGCGATGTCATTCACGTGTTGGGGAAAGAAGAGGAAAATCAAAAGGTCACGAACCAAAAGGAACTGAAAAGGATTTTTTTTTACATTTTTTATTTTTTTTGGAAAGTGTGTTTGTCAGCAGGCTGTACTGCTGAGGTCAGAGTTCAGAGGGTGAACAGGGAGCAGGAGGTTATCAGACCAGACATTCCTGTCCGCCCAGTGCTGAGAAAGACCAGGAGAGAAGAAGAAGTAGAGGTATTTCAGCATTTTTAATTGAAAATCTAGTGTCATTTGTTAACATTGACAGATTTCTTAGATTTTTGCAGGTAAAAGCTTCAATAAAGAAGCTGACAAATTTGTTGTTATTTAAAATAAAAAAGTATACAAATGTCCCTTTTATATGATATCTTAATTGTGCTTTCCCACAGTATAATCCTTTTCTTTTGTGTCTGCGTTTATGAGGCAGACAGGCCCGAACACCTATGACTGTTTGCCTCAGCTAATGTTATGTACCCATTGACCCTGTGTCCTCAACACACACACACACAGACCTCTGCATGCTGTGTTAGCCTGAGATAAACAAGCTATTGTGCCATGTTCTTTCAGCACCCTCTGTGTGTGTGTGTGAGTGTGTGTATGTGTGTGCATTGGAGAGAGAGACGGGGGAAACAGGAACAGCTAAAGTGCATCAACTATCCCCAACACAGGGGCAAAAGCAAGGGCACATTCATCACACAGTGACAACAAACACACACACACACACACACACACACACACACACACACACACACACACACACAAACATACACACACACTATTTTTATACACACACAATATTTAATGAACAAACATGTTTGACATGAAATCAATTAGTAATGGGGTAATAATAATTATCTAAGTAAATCTTTGCTGTTGACCAAGAACCCGAGCAAGCAGCACCGAGGCCACACACACACACGCACACACACGCACACGCACACACAAAGAGACATTAGCTGCTTGAACGGGTTGAAGCCTGGGTGGGGCTCAGGCAGGACCAGCAGGCAGCATTTACATTGAAAGGCTGAGACACCTGTCAATCAGTGCCCCCCACATGCCTTACTGTCTTCTTAAATTTAGCACTTAAAGAATAAAATGTTGTTGGAAGAAAATTCGATGAGTTTGAATTTCTAGAAGCAAGTTGGGTGGGTTTCATGCATGCCCAGGATACAGCAACAGTGCCCTTGCAAAATATACTGTATAGTGGTAAATAACAGAAGGGGAGGAGAATACCGACTGAAATCTTCGGCCAATGGCAGGCTTATACCGACGGCCTGCTTCCTGTGAGTCAGACCATCTTTCTCTAACCCTATTGTACTTGCCATTTGCAGACACAAAGGAATCATTTTTAAAATGTTGACATAAAATGTAAAAGAAAAAATGGTAATTGGACTTCACTTAAATGGACTTGAACCATAACGGTTCCCAAACCACTTTACAGATTTGTATCATTCATCCATTCACACACACTGATGGTGACGTAGCTGCCATGCAAGGTACTGGCATCCATCGGGAGCAACCTAGGGTTCAGTGTCTTGCTCAAGGACACTTCGACATGTGGACAGGAAGAGCCAGGGTCCAACCGCCAGTCCCGGGATTAATGGATGACCCGCTCTACCTACTGAGCCAAGCTGCCCAAAACCAAAACCTTGTCATTGACCGCAATCCAGGGTTCTGCAAAATTGTCCGACACTGACAATCAAGTCTGGCGGTGACTTGTATGTGTCTTGTATTGTAATATTATGCAGGGACATAGCTAATGTGCTTCCAACATTTCACCCAGTTTTTTATTAGGATCTGCTCAGTCTCTGAGCCCATCGGCTATTGTCTGACGACCATTTAGCGTTTATCAATCTCGGAACCTCGGAGATGAATGCAACCAAAGCCTGCTCAAACATGATTGTTCAGTACTACTCGCATTACAAATGGTAACCAGAATGCTTCTGACACCAAAATCTTGACCCTTGCTTACAGATTCCACATTCACATGCAGATATCAGTTTATAGAGATTGGGAACTGCTAAAATACACAGCACACCTTTTTTTTTTTTATAACCTGATCTCTATTATCACAAACTCTGTGGTTGGTTTGCTTTGATTACACTCCACAAACGTACTGCACCAGAGTTGGACCCGAACCAGATAAAGACCATAGGACAAGGAAGGTCTCAGCCTAGGTTTTTGGTCCGCTCCAGAGGTTGATTGACAGCTTTCACACCAGCTTAATTCAACTGAACCAAGTGGGCATACTCACCAGTTCATTTGAACTGAATTAAGAAATGATTTGCTGGGGCTTTTATAGGCAGTCTACAGTGAAACACTTCCATTAAAATTACATTACAAATGGGCCAAAAGGAAATCCCAAGGAAGACCTATCTGCCAGAATGGTGATTTGTTGTTATGTTATTGCTTTCAGACAACAAACCCATGTAGAAATGTTCACACTGCAGACGCATCCCGCCTGCATTTAGTGCTGGCTCACTCACGCTGCATGTAGGGCCACCATGTAAAGAGGGCCTGCTTATAGAGTTGGCTTTGACTTGCTCTATATTAACAAGTGCTATGAGATAACTCTGTTATGATATAGCGCTATATAAATAAAATTGCTATATAAATAAAATTGCTATATAAATAAAATTGAAATGAATTGAATTGAATTGTCTGTACTGTTTCCTGGAGGCCAGACGATGAGGTCATGGCCACACGCCACCATCGATCAGCAACAGTTTGACCACACAAACACATCAGACTCGCCTGGGGGGGGAAATGCACGCTATTATCAGACCTGAGGTTGCCAGGTGAAAATATTTATCCTCCTTTTATGGCTCCACTGCAGCCGTGATTGAGATCTTTCCTTGTGCCCGTTACATTATTATTGTTGGGTGAGGTGTAGGGTTGCCAGGTTTGGAGCTGTTCATTCCCCTTTTATGGCTCCACCTAACACATGACTAAGGAGTTTTGTCATCTTTGTATGTGTCTTTATTGTTGCCAGGTCAGCTTCAAGGTTTCCAGTTTCCAGTCCTCCTCCACACCCCCATCCCCAGTTTGTGACTCATCACTGAGCTCCTACTTTTGTCTTCTTTTCCTGTCAGCTGCAGCCTTAAACTTACCAGCTTGGACTCCTTAACCTCACTATTCGTCGCCACTTACTGCATGACTTCCCGTTTGTCTCTCTGTGGCCGCTGGGTCATTGGTTAACTGCCAGGTTTTCAGAAGTCCATCCTCCTTTTATGGCTCCCTGTGACTTGTGAAAGAGCTCTGTCCTTACTTTGTTTCTCTCCTTACTGTTATTACTGACATGGGTGACATTTACATCATTGTTTCATAAAGTACTGTTCAGGGACATATTGCAGCAGGGTCATGGCTGTCGATTCAGCCTGCTCCTCTTTCCCTTTCTCGGAGCACTGAGGAGAGCAGGAGTGACCCAGGTCCAACATGTGTCACGTCTTTCAGGTTGGTTTAAACATAAATTGATGCAAAATAATAACTTTCTTTATTTATATAGCACCTTTAAAAACAGAGTTTGCAAAGTGCTTTGACAAACAAAGCAAAAACAGGATATTCAGAAAGCAATGAAACAGAAGGCAGTAAAAGATAAAATAAATAAAGCAAACAACAGCAAGATAAAGATAAAAGGTTAATAAATACATATAAAAATAATTAAAACCAATAAAAGCCATAAAAAGGGTTTCGATATAGGGACGACATCACATAAAAGCAAGTCTATAAAAATGGGTTTTAAGAAGTGATTTAAAAGAGGTTACTGATTCTGCGAGCCTCATCTCCTCAGGCAGGTCGTTCCGGAGTCGAGGTGCCCTGATGGCAAAAGCTCAATCACCTTTAGTTTTGAGCCTCGACCAGAAGGGCCCCACCTGAGGATCTAAGGCTGCGAACTGGCTCATATGGGGTGAGCAATTCTGCTATATAGCTTGGGGCCAGACCCAGACACCTTATAAGTGATCAGTAAAATCTTAAAATCAATTCTAAATTGAACGGGAAGCCGATGGAGAGAAGCCAGGATCGGGGTGATGTGATGTCCTCTGTTAAAACCAGTAAGAAGCCGAGCTGCTGCGTTTTGAACTTCTGACTTTGTTTTGGTTGTTTTGAGTTTTGGTTTATGCCAGAAAGATTGATCACAGAAACTCCAGCTTTCCTTGGGTTCCATAATCTCTCTGTAAAAACCAACCGTCACCTTAAAATCTTCAGCTACTATTGACCTGAGGGTCAGTAAAGCAACAGCTCCAATACAAGCAACAACTGCATGCAGCTGGCCAGTCACAGGCTGTGGTAGCGAGGACTAGAATACTATGAATTCAATATACGATATGGCCAATGAAATGAATGTAAGCTATTTTTTTGTGTAAATGTTCCAAGTCCCATTCTCTCACTTTTACAGCACAGACATTTGAGTACTTTTAGTTTACAAAATGGACAGTTGAGAGCTAGAAAAACTGACAAAGCGAAGCAGAGAGAGGCCAGAGGGTAAAAGGTGGTCAAACGTCCCCCCCCAGCAGCCATTTTTCTATTTGAATATTTTTTTTCGCCTTCCTGTTATCCTTCCTTTCTAACATCTCTTCGTTATCTCTCATGTCCACTCCCTCTGTGTGAAAATCATATCCAACCACTTATAATGCTCGTCATCTCCAGTGCTATGTCTTTTAGATGGCTGCCTGTTTGCCCCAGAGGACGCCAAGCCAAATTTCAAATGTAGTTATTTTGTTTCATTTTTTCATTTTAAAAAAAGACAAAAAAGAAGATGCCTTTGGTAGAATTAAATATTACAGTCACCATAAGTGAAAGTCCTGGCACTGAAAGCATGTAGAAAACAAGACAAAATGCTCAGACATCAAAATGGCAATGTTTCAGCTCCAAACATGTGAAACAGGCTTTTCTCAGCCTGCCTGTCCTCTTTCACAGGTGGACCTGACACCCTGACAGCATCACCACCACCCACCACCTGTGTGTGTGTGTGTGTGTGCACGTGTGTGTGCGTGTGTACAAAGATAGCCTCGCTCCTCAGAGTCAGGTTTTGCTGACCTCTGTCCACCTTTGTTGACCTTTGTTGGGGTCACAGTGAGGTTGGGCCAAGACTTTATTGACATTTCTCTTTTCAACACCTAACCTAGCACATAACCAGGAGTTGCAGTGTGTGTGGGTGTCCAGCATTGCCACAAGTCTTTATTTCAGCCCATCATTTCTGTGTGTTGCAGTGTTATGCAGACTATCAGCCATCACCATGTCATAGTGCTTACAGCAGAGACAGTTTTATAAGTGTGACTCCACAGAGTTAACACCATGACAGGAGGACAAATACAGTCGCTACTGGGAGATATAATTCAGCCGTTAATCTACGAACACACTGAAACCTTAATAAAGTTCATTAAACAGCAACCTGTCCGTGTTCAGACTAAGAAACCTAGACACAAATATAAAAAGAGCAAACAGTACAATACAGCCATTCAGTCCATTCAGTAAAAATGTGGGAATAAGAATATGAAGACAAATTATTTACTTGCAACTGTTAAGACAGCAAAAAAATGAAACGTGAATAGACTAAAAACAGCTGCAAATGTAATGCATTTTTGTAATTTAACAACATTGTAACTAACATAACGTTGGTAATTCACTCTTAATTGGTTAATTAGATTACTGAGGTAGCAAACATTTCATTGCAGTGAGCGTTAATATAATTTATCAGTGACCTGCTATACAGATGTGGGTATTAATCTTAAGGGGTGAGGGGGCAATGAATATTATTAAGATTCCTTGTTGATTATTGTAATGTCAACCTTCGTTTTAACACAACAAAGATAACGAAACTTCATTCTGTGAGCTTTAAATTTAACAAAAAGAAAAAAGAAATGCTTTGACATTAAATGTCATTAAGGGCAAGGGATATTTTCAGTTTTAGATTGCTATTGTAGAAAGTCTAATAACTCACATTTCACTTTTACATTGAAAAGGTTGTGGGTTGCTATAACCTTTGTCCTGCTCCTTACTGGCTGTGAAGCGGGACCATACTGTAAGAAATAGGGGACAGAATCCACAGTCCTCATTCCAAGCAAAGACACATTCTAAAGTTCAGCCAAAGCTAATAGAGAGCTGCAGGGATGACATATTTTGTTAAGGCCAAACCGGAGCTTAGCATCGCTGTGGTTCCCTTGACAAACAGCCAATGGGGATTTTTCCATTGGCTTTTGGATTATTGCAGAAAAGAAACTCTGTGGCAAACGCATGTTTATGATACTTCTACATTTTGTCCAGCAAGATCGTCTTCACAAGTGAACACCACATTGATGAGTTTTGAAACTTATGCGCAAGTAAAATGCTAACATTAGGCTATAAACCAACTACTTGGGATGACATCAACATCACACTAATCTCCCTAAGCATCTGAATTGACTGCATCGAGTAGGTCGGGATTGTTTGTGATTGTGAAGACCTGATAATCTGTAAAATGTACCCTCATTGGGTGATATAGTGTATGTGTCTTGTCAGGTTATTCCCGTAATTCCAGATTCTGTGACTGTGCGGATTTTTCATCAGAATTGCTGGCTAGTAGCACACACACACACATACAGCCCTGGGACAAACTCTCTACATATGGAGTGAGTGGGATGCTGGCATGGTGAGCTGGAGGCCTGCAGTAGGTTTGTGTGTAGGTGTGTGTGTATGTGTGTGTGTGTGTGTGTGTGTAGGGGTCAGAGTTTTAGGGGTTGCGGGGAGGACAGGCGGAGATGACGCCGCGTCCTGTCTGCAGCACGGCATGGTGGGAAATCTGAGAACAGAGGGGGAGAGAGACAGAGAGAGAGAGGTCAGCTTGTCACCATCAAGGGGGTTATCTCACATGGGATGAGGTGTGTGCGTGTGTGTGTGGAGGGGGGCAGGATAAAGAGAGAATGATGAGAATCTGATGAGTGAGAGGGGAGAGGTGGCCTGTGGAAGACAGTAAAAACATCTGCATCTTAATAAATTCTTATTGATTGTAAAGACAATTTTGGAATATTTCAATATACCAAGTATATATGTAATTCTGTTTTTAAAATAGAACTTATGGAACCACAGAGGCCTGAAATTATGTAACTTTACAGTTAAAATGGCTTTAAAAATGTGTGACGAAGAGATAAAAAAGGAAAGAATAATGGTGTCCTGTGCTGTATCTTGTACCCTGATCAAGACTCAAAGAGTCAAAACACGTTGGTCTATCCATGATGACTTTTATATAAATTTTATATTAATTGCCTTGGATTCGTTTGTTTTGATTGCTTACCACACCATAGACTTCCATTCTTAGTAAGCCGGACATGATGGTCATTGTTGTTTCATTCTTACTCCATCATTGGCTCTCTTTGAAGACCACCAGATTTGTTATTTATTTTTCCTGTCTTTATTTCAATATTACAAACACTATTGTTCTTGTCCGAATGCTGCACTCCCTACTTTCTTCCCTATTTTCACACTGTGTTGTATACAACTTCAATGTGTTTCTAAATATTTTATGTAAACTGAATATGTGCATCTGAACCTTACAGAATAAGGCTTACTCTATGTTTATTTATTTTATTTTCATGCGTTATTCTGCCTCCCAATACTTTCTGGCTTCCCTACACTGTCTGTGGACACACATACGATAATAATAATAATAATAATAATAATAATAATAATCTTTTTAAACTTTATTTATATAGCACCTTTAAAAAACAGAGTTTACAAAGTGCTTTGACAGAGAAGGTAAAAACAGGACACATTAAAATATAAAAGTAAACAAAAGCAAGATAAAAGATTACTGCAAAAAAACATAAAAACTAAGACGACATCACATGAAAGCAAGTCTGGGTTTTAAGAAGTGATTTAAAAGAGGTCACTGACTCTGCGAGCCTTATCTCCTGAGGCAGGTCGTTCCAGAGTCGAGGGGTCCTGATGGCAAAAGCATGGTCACCTTTAGATTTAAGCCTCGACTTTGGAACGACCAGAAGGGCCCCACCTGAGGATCTAAGGCTGCGAACTGGCTCATATGGGGTCATATGAGTTAAATTTTTCTAAAAGTCTCAGTAATTTCCAAAAACAGCGAGCGCTGTAGTTTTATCATACTCTGCTTAGGCTATCCACACTAATACGTTTTCACTTTAAAACGCAAACTATCTCCATCCACACGTACATTTAATCACCGCCCATACAACATGCCTGGAAATGTATATCACATGACCATTCACCTGCACTGGGCATGCACGTGCTGGTGTAAACAGGAAGCTGATTGTCTGCTCTGCAGGTAGTTAGTACCAGAAAATACTATGATCGAAGAACAGCAATGTAGAAAAGAAAGAGCAGAGGTTTCTCTTCTTGGACTGAGGACCAGGTGGAGCTGTTACTGAAACGAAGTGTTTTAATTCCTTATCCATGTTGAATTAATGTTTGTTTTCTTTTGGAAAGGGGTCATGCAATAAGTGTGTGACGTATCAGGAAAAGACACGTCGTGGTTAATAAGACCCAATCAAGCGAATGTGGGTTTTCTGGCACGTCCACAATGAAACGCAATCCCAGAGTTTTCAAACTGACACGAGGTCAACAGTGTTTTTTGAAAGCCTAGGCGTAAATGTAGCAAAAGTTATGCGTTCTGAAACAAAAACGTATTAGTGTGGATGTAGTCAAAGACAGGAGTTGAATGTTGGGGCCTATTTTCAGCGGTGTATTAATACACATTTGGTGCTCTAGTGAGTATTTGGAGCAAAGTGAGGGATTGACTCAGTGTGTGTGTTCATGTCACCCAACCAACATGAGAAACGGTTTTAAGGGAGTAATTTCAAGATTAGTTGTAGATGTTGCTATTTTACAATTACAGCTTATTTACATTACAATGTATTCGATTTCAGATTCTTTGTTCGTATAGCTGGTTGGTTTTAAACTAATTTGGTAGTTGGTTTAGCACATTTACTATACAATGACAGGTTAAAGTGCTAAAAAGTGGCCATTCATATTTCAGCTAAGATTCAGAAGTGAAGGTTGTATAGCTGCGCAGCGGCTGCTACAGCAGAATAACGCAGGCAGATCTGAGCCAGCATTAGCCTGCTGCTTTTCACTGTGATCCATTCGGCACTGTGCTGGATGCCAGAGGAAACATTAGCTTTCTGTGGCGCCGCAGCATCCGTCCTCCTCGTTATAGCCAAGCAGCACTGGCAGCGGGATGCAAAACACACGCAGGAGTTCGAAGTTGCCCGGAGGCAGGTGAGCCCTGCGGTGCAGGTGAGCCCCACGGTGCAGCTCGTCCACAGGGCTCTGCGGCCTCGGCTTCATTCATCACCGGGCTGACACATTCCTGCTGTCTGCCTGAGGCTCACACTCACGCACACACACACACAGCAGGCTGTTGTACTCCCACACAGTGACATGCGGTCAAACTGACAACCCTGCTCACCCCAAACACAGAGTCCACGCTGTTTGTTAGCCGGAGGTGAACAACACTGTGATTCAATGTCAGTTGCTCTTCAGGACATAGATGGGTTTAGGAATTATGAAATGTACAGAGATTTCTACAGATGCCCAAACTGCAAAATTAGCTACTTGAATTCAACTTCATCAACACAGTCAGGGTCAAGGGTACAGTTTCTTATCCAACACAATTAAATGCCATTTTATGCATGGCAATATCCTATTATTTTTATTGTACAAACACACTCAAAGCTTTTAAAATAAACTTTTTCTCTTGCATTTGTGGTTGTGCAAATTGCTCACTGTGCATCTTCTCCAATACATGTTTCTATTATGATTGTGCAAAATGGCAACACTCAGACCAAAACCTGTTGATCTTTGAGTGTGACCACTATGAATGGAGACCACAGTAGATGTTGGGATAAACAACCGAATGCTGCTTCATATTTGCAGTGTAAGCTAGCAAGCAAACAATCAGAGGGCACGCGTCCACTTCCACACTGGATCCAAATTATTTTCACCATTTTATGTGATGCATCATAATCATCACAGGAGAAAACTTTTTTTTTTGTAGAGCTTGAAGTGTGAAAAGCAGTGGGAAAATGGCATGTAATGCTGTGTTTGTTATTTGGTGTCTGCCTTTTGGTCTGACTATCCTTTTACTTTAGACTGGCTCTGTTTGTCCTTGTGTCCCTTTTGGATTGTGTCTCTTTTCTTTTGGGGAATTGGGGAAATTTCTGTGCAATGTAAAATGTAATTGCTGTAAAATGTATAATATAATATATATATATAAGAGTTAAAATGTCCTCCACAAATTCCCAAACCCCAGGTGGCATCTTAATATTTTTTATACTTGTATTATTATTTTTAGTTGAAAAACAAAACAAGATGATTGACTCAAAATTGTTGGAGATTCATTTTCTGTTGATCGACTGATCAACTATGCAACATATAGTTTCAGCTTTAAAAATAACGCAAGGTTGGCAGAGGTCATGTTTCTTTTTAACTATATTTTGAAATGTACACAAATAACACTAATATCTAAAAAACTAACCCCCCAATAAAATGATCAACACACAGTATATCTTGTCTCTGTATTTTCATACTACCAGAATGCTTCATTTACATTCCTGGGGAGGGATACTCCCATACCCCCCCTTACATGAGTTCTGTTTCAAAACCTTTGCTGGCCTGGTTTGAATTCAATTCAGTTTCATTTATATAGCGCCATAATATAACAAAGTTATCTCATAGCTCTTTTTCATATAGAGCAGGTCTAGACCGACTCTTTATTACAAAGACCCAACAATCCCCACCAGGAGCAGCACTAGGAGACAGAGGCACTAATCTGTGTACTGAGTTTTTATAGAGTAAAATAAAAAGTCCTCCTATGTTCTGGTTCAGCAGTTTGGTGATGACGATCGAATTCCACTCTGCTGACCAATGAGCAGTGAGGAATCTAAGCGTTACTGCCTGGTTTCAGGTTATTGGCTTGTACACAAAGAGAAAGGCAGATGCTTTGGAACATGTTCTACCAGCAGCATGTGGAAACAGTGCATGTTTGTATGTGTGAAAGAATCTCCAGTGAGTGTGTGTGGGGTGTATGGAGTGTGTGTGACAGCAGTGTGTTTGTGTGTGTGTGTGTGTGTGTGTTCATGTGAGCAGTGTGGAAGACGGATGAGTGCGTGAATTCATCTGACTTCCTGTGTACCAGTCAGCTGGAGGCTTTTGACTTGATTAAAGCCTTTGTGTGTGTGTGTGCGTGTGTGTGTGCGTGTGCATGTGTGTGTGTGTGTGTGTGTGTGAGAGAGTGCGGGAGACAATGTAAAACAGAGGAGAAAGTGCAAAATGAACAGACACAGTTTGTGTGTGCGTGTATGCATGATTGTGTACCACTGACACACACAACCCTCGGCATCAGACTATGTGTCTGCATGTGGTGTGTACAGTAAGTGTGTGTGTGTGTGTCTGAGTTACAAACCAGATGCTGCTTGCTGTGAGAGACAAGGCTGTCTGGCACAACGAGATGAACGCCACCTGGACGAGAGAGCGAGGGAGAGAGGCAGAGTGTCGCAAATATTTTTCACACAATCACAACATCCCAAAATGCAAAACAAAATACATAAATACGGTGTGAAATTTGTGTTTCCCCATCAGGCCATACGTATGTAGAGTTTGGCAGTGTTGATGAAGCAATTTCTAAAGTTTTTTAGCTTGAACAGACATTTGGTGATCCTCTGGTTGACATTTGTGGTTTTGAGTGAAATGTCTCCACGACTGAATGGCGTGCAATGGCATTTGGTACGATGGAGGGAAAAAAGTACACACATCCAACACATCTCTTCAGTCGGTGCTGGATAGACATCATGGCAAAAAGCAGAATCTGCATGCTGTTCAAGAGTAAATTAAAACATTGTGGGAGCAGAGAACAGGGATTCTACTTCTTGCCATGAAATTTGGTACAGAAGATCCAAACATGGCAGCTATTCAGTTCAATAAAATTTCTCGCCTTGCACATACACCAACAAAAGATTCCAGTTTCCAGGTTTACTTCTGGGGGATGTGGCCCACTGAATTTGCGCAGTAGCGTTTCCACCTGCTGGCCACGCCCACGAATTCCCGCTCCGCCCATAGACTTTACATTGTGATGACGTCACAGATTTTTAAATAGCTTTTCTCAAGGAAGGTTTCACAAATATGAAACCTCCATGGATCAAAAATGCATAATAGAAAGAGTCATAATCGACCTTGTTTGTAGTTCCAGCTGTCCTGTCAACAGTTTTACAGACCTTCGAGAAAAGACCCCGAGTGGCCTTGGAAGCAAGGCTGAGCGGCGGCGGTAAATCCAGTTCTGATGATGCATCCATGGATTTAGCTGAAAGTACCACTGTGCCCAAGTACAGTCCCTAGCATGGCTGTAGACTCTTAGTCTTGCTTTTTTAAATGTTCTATTTTGTTTTTTAGTCTCAACATGATTGTGTGCAAACTCAAGCAAGATAAATAAAACACAAGGTGTCCAACTCAATGCTAACATTAAATGTGTCATTCAGTATTAAATTGTTGTGTATGGTGATATTGTGTTTGTCATTATATTAACAGTGTTGTTACCTTCTCGTGCTGAGAGGGAAGAAGTGAAAAAACATTTTAAAATGTTGTTATATAAAGTTCTTATGCCAAAAACAAAAACTACAGCCGTTAAGAGAGGTCCACCTTGCTTCCGGTGACCCTACTCTCTTCCCATTGGTTTGCAGACCAGGGGTCACCTGATGTCAGGTCTGCAGTTGCATATAAATCAAGGACATGCAAAAACACATCGTATTCACATATTAGTTCTAAGTTGAAAGGGTTGATTTTCTGGCTACTTAGCTCAACGCTGAGTGCAGCTTAGCACTGGTAATGTTAAATGTTTACTGTCAGTAAATAAAATTTCAGTCTTAACCTCCCATCACCTTTCAAATGCCAGTGGTGGGTATTTCACGTGGCCTGGGAGATTAGGGCATTCCCAACAAAAACAGCGGTGGACCAGTGTGTGTGTGTGCGTGTGTGTGTGTGTGTGTGTGTGTGTGTGTTTGTGTGTGAAGGAAAGGAGGAGTCTCTCTGTCCCTTAGGTCTATTGCTGTGCTGTCTCATCAATAACCTTCATATTGACAGTTGAAGGGACACACACACACACTCACACCCACACAGTGTGACGACCCTCCCTTTGTGAGGGTGTGTGTGTATGTAAGTGTGTGTCTGTACCGGTCTTTCGAAAGTGGCAATGTGAATGAGGTTTTCAGGTTTAGGAAAGGTCTCTCTGTGCCCTCAGCTCTGTCAGAGAGCAGGTGGTCAGCCCAGTCTCATCTGCCTTCCTCTCTGTCTCACACACACACACACACACACATACACACACACACACACACACACACAAACACATCAGCAGAGCAGCTCTGTTGGAAAGGACAGATGTGTGTAGTCAAGAAAATGTACACAGAGGGAACATCTGTCAGGCAGTCAGTGTATCTCATTTCTCTGTGTGTGTGTGTGTGAGTCTGACTGTTGACAGTTTTCACTGTGGAAACTCAGACTATTATGGATAGTTTTATGTGTGTGTGTGTTGCTGCGGATAATTAAATGCCAATAGGGGAGAGAATCTAATTTGCAGTGAAGGTCTTTAAAGCAGAGTTCCTATGTCCATAACACACACAAACATGAGCACAGTCAGACTGGATCTGAATAGACCCAAAGATAGTTAGACCTGCTAAACCCCAATCCAGAGAGAACTGGAAGACTGGCAGCAGCATGATGCATTAAAAATTAACAAGCAAAAAGAGCATGAATAAAATATTCATGCCCTATGAATGAATACAAGAAACTATTCCCAAAATAATTGATGTATGTGCTTCACAGATTTATGGAAATGATTGAAGCCCTATTTTCAACTCCTGCACCGACAATTAAACATTCTGTAGCCAACTGGGCAACTGGCAAAGACAGACCAAAGATTTGCCAGCCAAATCAATATCTGTGAATTCAAATCACAAAAAACAAACAAACAAACAAACATAAAAATCTTTTACATAGGCTGATTTCCTAAAGTCTTTCATCCTGCAGCGATAATGACGCACCAAGTGAACAGAGCTGGTAGTGAGCATGCTCATATCCATTTGGAACCACTCAGGTATTAAATATATAGATCCGTAGTAATAAAGCAAGACCCTATCTGACCCAATTAGACCCAGTCTGACTCGTGTCCTGGGTCAGATCTCGGTTTCTTAGAAGTGTGTAGACTTTTGAACTGTAGCCTTTAACCCTTAAACCTCAAACCCTCAATATGCAACAGGTCCTCCAACCTAAACGACAGAATAGGTAGTTTGTCAATGACTCCCATAACAAGGTGTACCAGACCTTAGTCATCATGGTAACAATAATACAACATGTGGTTAGCGATGTGAAACCTTTGCAGTTGGGTAGGTTTAGGAAAAGATCATGATTTGGGTTGAAATAAATACGTTAGTTAGGGTGAAAGTCCTGTGTTGTCCTCCTCGCTAAGCAGACTTGTCGCTCTTTATCGACGTCACCTAACAAACGTAATAGTTGCCTGAGCAAACGACCTTTACAGTTTTGGGGAGGACAGGCTTTGCTTTGGATAAAGTGCTGGTCAGATCATGTAAAGCCCCTTTTCTGACAGCGAAATTAGGAACCTTCCTCCAGCAGTCTTAACGTAACTTTCTGAAAAAGACATTCTGACACTCCATGACTATGAGATAACTCTGTTATGATATAGCGCTGTATAAATAAAATTTAATTGAAATAAAAAATTGAATTGAATTGGCCAGGTGCTCTGAGATGTAAATTTAGTCGCTTCTTTTGCGAGTAACCTTGTGCAACGGCCTGAATGCCTTCAAGGAGAGACCGTCCGAAAGGGTGTGAGCGTTATCCTCATTTGAATGATTCCTTGCATCAAGACTGCGAAGACACAGAGTTCTTTGGGAGAGATCAGGGATGCCAAGAGATGCAGCCAAGAGGAGGCGTTGACTGCATGGTTTTTTGTGCCACCTTTAAATGCAGCCATCGGGAACAGGTATAAACACGTTTTCTTTTTGGACGGGGTCAGATACCAAGCAGCTTTTGTGGGGAGCTTTTACTCTTTTACTCTTAGCTGAAAAACAGCAGTGGTGGCCCAATCACTGGTCATCTGCCACCCCACATTCAGCTACTTTCTTCCTGCCCTCTCTCTCTCTCGCTTTCTGTGGGAGAGAGGAAGGAGGTGAGGATGAGGAAGAGGAGAGAGAGAAAATGGGGAGAGATGATCTAATGTTAATACATTCACACATACAATTAACACTGAGCCTGAGAGGCCATCACATTAGTTTTTGTCTGTGTGTGTGTGTGTGTGTGTTTGTGTGGACCTGTGGATTGATGTGTGGTCAAATGAAAGGGGAAGGCTGGTGGATCGCGCTTGAATGGAGCTTAATTTACATGCTAATGTGTGTGTGTGTGTGTGTGTTATAGAGCTGTGGATGATTATTTTAGTCTGGATCAATGGTGAGATGAGCTGACACTGCCTCAAAGTGATGTCAGTCACACACACACTCGCACACAGAGTTGACAGGTTTGGAAAACAGCCCTTGTGAAGTTGTTGTGAAGCCACAATGTCCAAGCTTGGGTTTCAAACCTGCAATCCTAACAGCAGCAATCCCTCCAATTCAATTCACTTCAATATCCGTTATTGGCATGAATGTAACAAAGACAATATTGACATATCTCACAGCCTTTCTCAGACTTCACTGTGGACCTTTTGACATTAATGATGGGCGCATTCCATTTAGGTGTGTCAGTTCCAGGTACCTGGTGTTATGCATGGAGCTCACTGTTGTGGCTTACTGAGAGATAAATGGAAAAGAGCAATCATTAATAGTGACACCTGTGCTTTTCCTTGTACAACAAACGCCTTTTACTGCACTTAAGTTGTATGGAGATGGATGGAGAGTGTGTGTGTGTTTGGGTTTAGGCAACAAAAGGCCTAAGGTTAGGGAAAGATTTCTGGTTTCAGTTAAATGTTTAGAAAGCCTGCGCACCGTGTCTCACACTTCAAGTCACTGTTGACTTTTTCAGTATTAAACCAAGACGACCATTGTGAGCCTAAACCACACAAATGTCGAATCCTGCTTTAATCACCACAAGCAGCTATTGTAGGAAAACAAACAAAATACATTGTGCGTGAAGGAGATACATTTAATCGTAACATTTTGCTGCTTGCCAGAAACAGTTATTTAAAAATGTGTTCCTCATTAGGTTGATGAAAGCAGTTTCCTACCAAATGTACCTGCCGTTGCAAATTCAGAAGAATGTACATGCGATTTCTACATGGTTGGCGAGGGGCACGGCGCAGCTCCCGAATGGTATACGGGTATTCGGACACTGCACTTCTTCCAGCCAAGTGCTTCCATACAGCGTTGTCGATAACGATGGCTTCGCTGGTGCTAGTAATTCTCTGGCACTGTTGAGCCCTCTGACTCCAGAACATGCTGACCAACCTCTGGTCCTACAAAACTAAGAAACCCAACAATTCCCACCATGGGCAGCAATAGGCTCTGGGTGGGGATGAGGGGTTGGTTCCGGTAGCACAGAGATCCGGCTGGGCTGCATCGTCAGGGTGAGATGGCTGACTGTGGATCCGGGAGGGGAACGCAGAAGGCTTGGCTCGCTGGATGAATCGTGGCATGCAGGAAGGAAGGTGGAACCTCAGACAGGATTGGCTCAGGCACAACACACACACACACACACACACACACACACACGGGAGCAGAAACAACAATCTGGCAACAAATGTCTGAACATCCAGGTAGAAATACTGGAGACTTGATGAGGCAGGATGGGAGGCAGGTGTTTGGGGCGAGATGACCTCCAGGTGTGTGCAGACAGGCTTAGCCAGACCCCATCCCCACAGGAGACACCGGAAACAAGCAAACACAGGAATCCATACACACATTATGGCAGAAAAACTTTTGACCTTCTCCTTGTCAAGGATTTTTTTTTTGTTATGTTTGGAAGCCAAATACCGAGTCACTGGAGGGTGTAGAGGAGAGCTTGAGACGTTTTGTGAAATCCTACAGACTAAACTAATAGAAGCTGTGATTAGTGTGCTTTTACGTGCAAGAGCCAGTCCTTCTTGGCAGCAGCAGAACTGACCTCCTCTGCTGCCACTGACCTCCCTGATTTTCTACATCCTAATCAATCAATGAATCAGTCAGTCCATCCATCAGCCTGTGTTTCCTCCCTGTGTGTTTGTGTGGTGAGGGAGTACATGCATCAACTTCTACAGTCTGGATGATTAACACGGCAAGCAACATGGTCAAGAATTATCGAACATGGGGTGGGTTTGACATGATGACCGTACAGAGAGGAGCTCCTTTGAGGCATTTTTGTAAACAACCAAGATGGCTGCCGCTGATGTGGAACATTCTGAATCCGCTATCACATCAGTACTAAGCGAACTGGATGGTATATTATCTTGAAAAGAAGAACAAACAACTGCACTTAAAGCTTTTGTTGATAAGAAAGATGTGTTTGTCACACGTCCTACAAGATTGGCTCAGAGCCATGCCACACGTTTCGCTGCTCTCATTGGTTGCAGGTCTAGCGTTTTAGTAAGCGCCCATTGATGTATAATGCCCCTTGGAAATAGAAAATAAACTGAGAGGTTTTGCTGATGCCAGGCTATCTGAATCCATATTATTTGTTTCCACGATGAACGCATCAGACGTATTGTTGCCAACCTGCAGCAGAAGCCTCCCTCTCTGCAGTAATACACACATTCAACAGTGACGTCTTCCTTCATTCCTTAAAGACTAAAAGGGTGCAGGAGGATTTAAATGAAGACAGAGGAGGGATGGCACTGAATCCACTGTTACCGTAGCAACCGTGAACCCATCACCCATTCCCATCAAAGCCCCCCCCCCCCTCATTTACAGTTGGATCCTGTCAGGTCTGACCCCGGTGGACACTGTAACCATGGCAACCAGGCACATACAGCAACAGAGAGGGGCAAACGTGTCCATATGCACACGTTTCCCTCTTTCTCGCCCACACGAGTGCAGGCTTCATTTCTCTCTGTTGAGGCATCAGACATTACTAAACAAATACTCTGCAGAGCTTTACATTTTAGAGCAATGCCTAGTTACCAGATTTATTTTACCAGCAGGAGCTATGCCCAAATCACAACACATCTTGTTGTGTAAATGTAGTGCAGCAGTAGTTACAGTTACCTACTGAAACTACTGAGGCTGTTTTCATCTCTAAGGCTCTGCCTGACAGGATGATCACGCTCTAACTTATTTGGCTCAATATAACACTGCAAAACGTTTAAACGTTTCGCTTGTCCACATCACTGTGCAGGAAGGAAAATTATAGATTAATAAATAGACTCAACATTCAATAAGTAATGGATGAAACAAAAAAGAGTAAACCTCTTTCTACCCAGGTGAAAAATGGGGAAAACATTTAAGTTTTCTATTATAAACTGATGGTGCAGCACCCCTACTTATCATGTGACTTGACAACATATACACGAGACTTAAAAAAACCCCAATGATATCTGACCTCAGGTGTCAGCAGTAGTGGTTGTGGTAGCTTTTCTAACAATAATTAACCAAACAAAACATCACTAGACAAGACCGTCAATAAATAATGATTCTGAAAGAAACTCTGCAGATGCATTCAGTGACAACATTTTTCACTTTCTATAATATCTGTACATGATAACTCAAATATGGCTAACGTTACGAAACAATTGTGCTTATGGCAAATGGTCAAGGTTAGGGGAAGAACGTGGTCAATAAACCTGTCAAAAAGCCTGTGAGAGGACACAAAATTAAGTTGGTGTTATTAACATCTATGTTTGTCTTTTATCTTTAATAAAGATTTGAGCTGTAATTAGCCCAGCCTCCACCTCCTTACCTTTCTTTACTCAACTTGAAGGGAAACCTGCTTCCTGCGTTGGCCCTCAACATTGTGACCTGTGGAACCGTCCAATATGAACTGTGCTGGTTGCCTGTGACATTGCTTCAGGATCTTTGTTGGATTTGAATATTAGGCATTTGGACAGATGCAACTGCAGACAGGAGAGTCTATTTCATATTTAATTTTTTAAGATAAATGAATAAACTCCAATTTGGTTCCACGGACTGAGTTGAACATTGAAGGCAATTAGTCCCAATGCATGTATTCAATATGACAGCACATGCAGGGGTGCTCTGGTATTTCACCTGGTAGAGCGTGTACCATATACTAATGCTCAGTTCCCTCTCTCTCTCCCACATTTCCTGTCACTATCCAATAAGGGCAAAAATTCCCAGATTTCCAAATTTCTAAAAAAGAACAATAGCACATGCAAATGCATTTATTTTGGGCATCTCTGGAAAAATAGTTCAATCCCTGGAGTCATCCCTTGTTGTTTACAGTTAGTCATCTACTTAATCACTTGTCCTTGTGGAGAGGTCTACGTTGGTGAGACACAAAGAGAGATAAGGCTTAGAATAACCGAACATCGCAGAGCTACAAAGTGTAAAAATATCATCTACCTGGCTGCTGCACATTTCATTGAAGCTAATCATCAAAACAACTCCTTTTGATATTTAGGGATTGAGAAGGTTAACTTGCCTGGATGTGATGGGGATAGCTTTAATACTGAGGCCAGATTCAGGCTGAATCTACAGGTTAAAGAGCATGGCTCCTCTCCGCCTCACTGTAGAATTTGACATGTTTTTGCTCCTTTCTCAGTCTATACCCAATTGATGACTCATCTTGGTTTAAAAACTGAGGCATGTCTTGTGCAGTCAGACTACCATAGTTGGTAAGATATTGTGACAATAACCACAAAGATCAGCATCACGCAAGTTTTTAATCTTTCTTCTTGTTGATTTTTCTCCTAAACACAAATATGTAGACATATATTATCAAATCATAGCTTCATTTTTTTTTTTATTAAAAAATTCACAGTTTTCCACGTACCCCCTGCTGAAGTAGCCCTTGGGGTACAAATACCCCATCTTGGGTATCACTGCTCACTGAGATATGTTATACGTTTATTATAAGTTTGTGTTTTTTACAATTGTTTGCGTGTGGGGATTTATAGGTGAGTTGACTGCGTTGCATTATTGAATTTTTGATGATAGTTTTACCACTGTGACCTGTTTTGACATTGTAAATCTGTTTTTCACACTGTTACTTGAAAAACTTAGAATCAATGTGACTTCCTTCACTGACTTTTAATACTGAATTATGGCATTACTTGTGTAAACTTGTATTTTGGGAATCTCTCTTTGATTTGATTGTAGGATGTTTTACATTTGATGTTTGTGTTCCCTTTTTTGTCTGCTTGCCAGCCAGCACCTTCTTAGAAAAGGTGGACATTCTCCCTGTGTTTTCAATAGATAACTCACTTGTGCCATAAAAATCATACAATAAAACACAGAGACTGTCAGCATGTCAATAGAACAAACCTAATATCACCTAATGACAACACTTTAAATATTTATGTCAAGCAGCCCCAGCCTCCAATTCAGACACAGTACAGATTGCCTCCTAGTGTTGTTGATGGTGTATTGCAAGAGAAAGCTGGTGCCAGGACTGGACTTGTGTGTGTGTGATGGTGTAAAGCCTCCTTCTCAGTGACAGCACTCATAAAGTCGAAAGGCTATCTTCTTTTCCCTGTCACACAGACACACACACACACTGACCCTTAGCTCATGTCGTGGTTACACACCCACATGCTGCAGCTATCAATGGGCAGCTAGCTGTGGCCCAAAAACTCTGACATCTATCCTGCGGAACTGATTTGGTTCTTGATAATCATGTCAAAAATGTTTGAGTATGTTTTATGCTTGTCTTACATCCTCGTGAGGAGTTTCATGATCGAAAATCTGATGTTATATCAAGCATACACATTATACTGTATATATATTTATAAAGAGTGTGGTCTAGACTGCTCCATGTGCCCTGAGATAACATCTGTTATGATTTAGACCTATAGCAATAAAATTTAATTGAATTGACCAGTATCTCGCCCAATGTCAGCTGGGATTGGCTGCAGGTGACATTGGTATAGAGAATGAATTAATGAATGAATGACCAGCATCCCTCAGAAATGCTATTAGTTTAACATATTGGACCACGCCATCATTTACAATTATTCACGTATTCACGTTCTGTCACACAACTGCAATTAACATTTGCCTTTTTATTAACTGTGGCTACAAACGTATATATGTATATGAATATGAATATGAATATATATATATGTACATATATGTAACTTTCTTTCAAAATGTTGTTTAAAAAATACATTAACATACTATATATTGCATAGAAGACATTTGATCTACAATTTTGTTACAAAAATATATTACTTTTTTCATGTACTTTTATGAATATGGATAGGTAAGAAAGAAAGAAAGAAAGAAAGATGCGGTTCAGTGTTATCGACCACACAACGCTTCACACAACTTTACTGCACAGCCATATCCTAGGGCCTGTTGCCTTGGCAACACAGTGATGGAGAGAGTGCAGGGCTGATGTCAGGGTCACCCAGAGTGTGAAGTGAGGGAGGAGGAGTGTGTGTGTGTGTGTGTGTGAGGGGCTGTGAACAGGGGAGGTTTTGCTGAGCAGATCTGTCAGTACCTCTTTGGAGTCTTGCCAAATACACACTGCTCACATCCCAGCTCTCTCTTTGTGTGCGTGTGTGCGGTGCACCAGTCACTGTTAGGCCCTGCCATCAGTTTTCAATTAGGAGGTTAGTCAAACTGAGCTAACCTCCATTTCCCACCATAAAGTACATTACATGAGCATTATTACACTACATATTGCATATTACTGCTGTGTTATTGCAGTGGTAGGAGGAATAAATGTAACTAGTTTTGATGACATTAGCTGTAGTTGGATCAGTTGTAGTAGGCGGAGCGGTGGATTGTATTGTATTTGTACAAGATGCAGTAGGGTGCGTGTCCGTGTCATCAGCAGTGCAGTTTGGATACAGCTTACACACTATGGAGCAGAGACACATCTGACATTGCAAAATACCACACGCACAAACATACACACACACACACATACACACCCACACACCCAGTCTTAAAACCTTATACGCTGCACTGCCCCCCATTGGCTGATTGTGGTAATAGCAGCCACTGTTCCTTCCCCTCCATGTTAAAAGGCCTACTGAACTGCACTCCTGTGTTGTGCATCAGTTGTATAGAAACACTACTACTGCCAATCCCAACATACTATTACTGCTACCACTGGTACTAACCATGCTACTGTTACTACCAGAGTAGTAGCGGTTTCTGATGATATTTCTATTTAACCTCATTAGTTAAACCACGTTCTGTTATTTTGATTCACCTTTGTAGTATTAATTTGGGTATTTTGACTTAATTTGATATTAAAATCAATATCCCCTAATCACATTTTAGTCATTTAATTACTTTTGGTTTGAGTCTAGTTTCTGTCTGCAAAAAGTAAAGTAATTTTAGTCTGGTCTGCATTGTTCAACAAATATGTAATTTGTTACAGTTTATGTAGTGGACCATTTCCATCATCCCCATTAGAATTACAGAGACAACTAAGTAACGGCTTGTATATTCTCTCCTATTTAGAATACGCTGTATATAGTCTTTGCCAATAATCGGGTGAGCCTTGATAGTAAAAAAGCTTTTCTCTTTTCTGATGTGTCTGTCACTCATCATTAATCACACATATTGCTACAAATGTACAGTGAATTACTGGGCACTATCATTGCACAGTGTAGATCCAATACACATACAGAGTGTGGTGCTAGTTTTTAGTTTAATCTGTTTTCTAAATACTAAAATCAACCTATCTATCTATCTATCTATCTATCTATCTATCTATCTATCTATCTATCTATCTATCTATCTATCTATCTATCTATCTATCTATCTATCTATCTAGTGCTGATAGATTTGGTAAGTATAAACCATCCTTTTGCCAGACAGGGAAGTTGACATTGGACATTTCAGCATAACCCTGGAATACGTTCATTAACATAGCAAAATACTTCCACATTGTGTAGTATTATTGTTGGTACGTAATATGTTTGACAACAGGAAGCCTTATGTATTAAGTACCAATAGGAACCAGGTTGGGATGTGCGGGGCATCTTGGGATGTGTGCACCAGGCCACGTAATGTGTTCCTGCAGAACAGTTTGTTTCACATGCTCTTTTTCTTCTTGCAAACCAGCATATTGGACAATTCAACATTTCACGATTTACATCCAGTGGACATGTTCAGTACCAATGCAAGAAATGTGCCCTTTATGCAGCCAGGTCACTGAACATGACATGAGGTATTGCAAAGTCATCCAATATCGGCACTCCTGTCCAGCGATAGGGTTGCATTCTCACCTCCATGTTCAGACCATGTGACCACAAATGTTTTATCGTGGTGGAAGAAGAGGGACGTGCTCTCCGGCCCTGTCAAGTGTGAAAGCTCGTAGTTATAAACAGTGTTGCAGTAGTAACTGCTTTACTTGCATAGATCCTGCTCCCTGCAATGTGTACAACATGCAAGCACCAAACTAAACAACTTCAAACTAGATTTTGAAAAAGTTCCCCTCTTCAAGGGCCTAAAGATTAGATAATGAAGTAGGGTCCACTTCAAGGCCATATGTCAGTTGATATTGTGGTTAAGTGCCGTGTCTTTCCAAATAAATGTTTGATTAAGGCACAATACAGTTGGATTGTAAGTCCTCTGCCCTTTTGACCCCTCTGTCCCTGGAACTTACCCACTTTGCACACTTGCCCTATGTGCCCTAATGTGGTACTTATAGGAAAATATGAAGTTCCTTGAAAGTACAGTTCCATTTAATCCCAAGTAAATATTAATAATATATATTTCTTATTGAAAACTCTATTCACCATACAGGCTGCATTGTTTTCACATGTTTAAATGTTCAACTGACAAAACAGGGATTATTTAACTGAGAGTAGACCGACTGAACACTATGTCTGTTTTCCATATATTTAGTGCCAACATGCTTAGCTTTATCCAGGCAATGTCTAGGAAATGTTATTGCAATACAGACATGCAACATGAAACTTTACCAAACATGGTTCTGCAACTGACCCTGTGGGCTGACAAAAACCTTGTTGTCTGCTTACTCCATAACCAAACCAAACCCTGAAATCAGCAAAGCATGTAGACAACTTTCCAAATACATGTGCACACACACACACACACACACAACTAGAAAGCGAGACTGTAGGTGTGTAGGTGAAGACAGACAGAAGGAAAATTCTCACACACACCTATAAAGTAGGAAGGTTTATTTAACTGCCTCTTGAAAAGAAAAGAAACTGATCACACCCATTTTCTCTTTCATTCCCTAACTTTTTATTCTCTCTCTCTCTGTCTATCATCAGTGTGATAACGAGATTGCAGGCGCTCGTTAACCTCACAGACACACCACAGCTCAACCCGAAACCACAGCGGCGGCGTGTCTTTCTCTCGCTTGCTCTTTCTGTCATCACCTGATTTGAAAATGCTTAGGGTGAAGTAATATTTGCCTCCAGCCATTTGTGTGTGTTTGTGTAAGAGCGAGCGGGAGCGATGATTCCACATTGGAGCGTTTACAGATCCGTGAGCATGTGTGTGTGCATGTGTGTGTGTGTGTGTGTGTGTGTGTTTTCACTGGCAGCTTACAATGTCAGAATGTTGACGACCAGGTGTAAAATGTTGCTTCCTCGGCAACGCTGTAACCAGGAACAGGCAAACACTGAGAACAGCCAATCAGAAAGGAGAATTGCCCATGACTGTATTATAGCCTGGGTGTTATAATGATATCACACGCTCACACACTCTGACCTGTCATCCATGTGAAGACATGTCATACTCTTGGCATACATTTCCAGCTTTGTAGAGACCTTGTAAATGATGTCAGGCTCCTTTTGCTTCCATATTGGAGTTCCACAAGGTGTTGGGTTCTGATCCACTTATAAGATTTATAAAATACCTAGAGTCATCAAAGCTGCACCCATCAATATTTTTACATTAAGAATTGATCAAATTATTATGTGGAATGTGATGGGGACTGCTCATATTGATGAACCCGCAGAGATGTTTCACCTTACTGCAGACCTTATTCAACTCAACAGAGCGTTTTAACGTCTCTCAGCTCAGAGGTTTTGGCTTATACAGCCCACAACTTTGCTGCTTTGGTTCAGTCTCAGCACCCAGCATCAAACAGCACGCAGACAAAGTTAGCGACTAGCTGGTGAACATGCAGCGCAAGATATTTCTCCTCAGGAGATGATGGGGACCAAAACAGAGCTTAAAGGCGACTGAATGTTGGACATGCATTTGTCGTGTCACCAGAGACACTAACTCCAAATGGGTCTTGATGTTGCTGTGTCTGCTGGATGTGTATTGAGCAGTTATTCACTAACACAATCATCATAGCATCTTCATAAACTGCTTATTCTGCTGCCCCAGTGGCCAATTAATGCAACAGTTAGAAAAAGATTCCACTTTTCCCAACAGCAACTTTCCTTAATTAACTTTCTTTAATTCAAGTTTCAAGGCTAACAAATGTCCATCCAACCCTAGTGATGAGTGTTTTTCTATGGTGGCGACACAGCTGGCAGACGGCAGAAAATATCTACACTGCTTTTGTGTAACTGTTAAAAAACACTTCTTCTAGTACTGTCCACGTGAGTGAAGTGGATTTACAATGACTAATGTCTCTCTGTGTGAGTGCCAGCTACCATAGCATACCCCAGCGGTTCCGATTCTTTTTTCTTGAAACCTTAAAATGAAGTGATGCCTTGATGTATATGAATCAGATTTTCTCTTCTAAAGCTGTTACATTTGATTTGAAGCTCAGGCCGACAGGCTGGAAACTATACAGTATTTCAGACACAGACTAGCAGAAATATGATTCTTTCCTCTTTCATCTATCATCTTAACACTGCCAGAGGAGTTCTCACTGAGATCTGAGCGTGATCACTGAGTGATACCACTGGACCACACTGCCCCTAGTGGCTGACTGTGTGTGTGTGTGTGTGTGTGTGTGTGTGTTTGAGTACCATAAATTGTGTCTTGGTCTGTTCTCTCTCACTCTGGAGACAGAAAAATGAGATGAATCGATTCCTCCAAAAATCCCGCTAGTGGCAATGAAAGAGTTATGTCCCCCGCCACCCCCACACTCACTCACACACACACACACACACACACACACACACATGCTCTGTGTCACACTGCACTGCCCCCCTCAGTTCAACCAGAGGAACTTCTATGCCACACATTGCAGCCTGTTCTTGTCAGCTCCTACCCGATTGGTCCCTTTTCTTCCAGGCAGCCAATCAGGAGTCAGAAGATGAAGCTGAGTTGGACAGCTGTGGTGTGTATATGCCATGTGTTGTTACAAAAAATAAATCCACATGCCGTGTCTTTTCGTGCACTGGACTGGACATGTTGATCACAGTTATCCACTTGTCTCCATGATGTCCATGCTGTTGTCATGGTTTCACTGTAGTGTTCCAGGCCAGGTTGAGCTCTTTTACTGACAGCAGACTGGTTACCCCCAGGTTGACCTGGTTGTGTGTTCATGACTCACAGCTTTGGAATTGGGTGGGGTGCTGTTAACTTAACCTTGAAGGAGAGTGTGTGTTTGTGTGTACGAGTGTGCTTGTGATTGACAGGTGAATGGCACCATGAGTTTATCTACTCCTGCTTTCCTTTTCCCACCCCTTTTATAACTGACCTGTCACCTGCTGCACCCCCCCCCCCCCTCCTCTTTCCCTCTATTATAAAATTATTGTGCAAATGTTAGAGTGAGTTTCTAATACTGGAACAGAAAAAAATGTGATTCAGTGTGTGCCTTTATTAGAGTCTGGGCAGGAGTCATAGAGAAAAAAATAAAACTTGAATTACTTCATTTCTGTTCTCATATTTCTAATGTTAAACTACACTGCTGACATTAACCAAATAACCATCTATGCATCAAACACATTTTTATTCTGCCTCCATCATTTTGGTCTGTTTGTGTGTGTGTGTGTGTGTGTGTGTGTGTGTGGGACTTCTTTACCCCTGAACTTTATTCAAAGATTTCTATCTCTTCTGACCAAAGAGTTTACCATGTTTCACTCATGGTTGTCAACTTTGGTCTCTAACAGCCCAAAATTGCACTGTGTAAAGGGTTCAAGTTCAGGTTTAGGAAAATATTGTAGCCATGGTTAATAAAAAGGCAAATGTTAATTGCAGTTCTGTGACAGAACATGAATTCGACCTCCACACTCTCACCTTTCCCCTTGCTACATAAAGAAAACACAACGTCCAGATGTACATTGTAAATCACGGTGTGGTTCAATAGATGCAGTTCTGAGGGATACTGTTCAGTTCAATTCAGCACACTTGTCATATGGAGCAGGTCTAGACCACACTCTTTATAAATATATATATATATATACTGTATATATACAGTACATATATCATATATACAGTACATATCAGTATGTATGTGTGTATGTATGTAAAGGAGGTGAATCAATGTACAGTTCTAGGTGTGAACGTATGTATGTGAGTGTATCACAGTTTTATGTCAGCCCGACATCAACCTATTTTATACGTACATGTTATTTATAAAGTATTAGTAAAGTATAAAGCATTGTGCAATTGCACGTTTTAGACTGTAAGGAAAGCCGCACGGTGAAAAGCATGAAATTTAATCCAAACAGTTCCAGGTTTAACAAGCGCTCGGGGCAAAGACTTCCTAGAAAGTGAAAGTGGAGCTCAACCAAGCTGTCCTCCTCTCTTTCTTTTTTTTCTGTTTATCTACTTTTCTAGTCTCTTGTTCTCTCCTCCTTTTTTCCACTCTATTTTTCCAGTCTTTTGATCTTCGTATAAAAACTTCAGTCTTGCATAGAAGACTCCTTTCATAGAAATTGGCAGCTCTCTCTCTCCAGTCTTTCCTCCACACCACTAACGTTTTATCTATTTACCCTTCAGCATCCCTCCATCCATTCCTCTCGTTCTCTCCGACTCTACATTTATTCCTCTTATGTGCCTTCTTTCCTTCGTCCTCTGTTCCTCCTCTCCCACTTCTTCATCCCTCACTCATTAATCACCTCACTTTTTTTGCTTTCTCCATCACCCTTCTCTCTGTCTCTCTGTTGCCTCAGTAGCTTAAACCTCGGGGTGTGTTTGCTCTCTAAACATGATGCATTCCAGAGGGGTGGTGTTGCCGTACTAAACCACCTCATTGGTATGAACGGACATCATAACCACAGTTTACAAGCCTGATTTACTGTTGACATCGCTGAGGAGTGCTAATGTAGATTCAAACACCCACACTGACACACACACACACACACACACACACACACTGTGTTAATGTGTAAGCTGACAGGCTTATGTTGTGTTAGCAATGTGGAAGTGCTACTGCTAATGCCAAATACTGCTCCACTCTTATTGCTGTGGTAGCATGCAGCAAAAACTTCTCCAGAAATTAAATAATTCGGCATAAAACATGTTTTAAAAACATTTATTTCAAATATTGATGCATGTGTACAGTAAAGTAGTCCGGTCCATACGTTTTTGGACAGTGACACGGGCTTTGTACTTTTGCCTACACCAATGGAATGGATTCTCAATTGGGTTGAGAATATGTCATCATGGAGTTCAAAAGCAGAAAAGCACATTTTCTACTTTCGTTTGCTCTGAGAGGAAAAGAAAAACAAGATCAGAGCTGCTTGAAGTGATCAAGATGTGATTGAAGACTAGACTTTCAGCTTTAATTCAAGGGCTTTATCAAAAATATCACATTAACCATTTAGGAATTACAGCCATTTTTATACAAAGTCCCTCATTTTCAGAGGCTCAAAAGTAACTGGACAAACTAACATAATTATAAACATAAGGCTTCAGTTGCTGCTTGTTTGTGGGTCTTCCTGCCTTCAGTTTTGTCTTCAGTATGTGAAAACCTGCTCAATTGGGTTAAGGTCAGCTGACTGACTTGGCCATGGAAGAAAATTCAATTTCTTTGCCTTGAGAAGCTCTTGGGTTGCTTTGCAGTATGTTATGGGTCATTATCCATCTGTACAGTGAAGCACCATCCTATCAGTTTTGCAGCATTTGGCTGAATCTGAGCAGATAGTTTAGTCCTATACACTTCAGAATCTATCCTGCTACTTCCATCAGCAGCCACATCATCAATAAACACCAGTGACCCAGCTTCACTGGCAGCCATACATGCCTTAACACCATGTTTGACAGATGATGTGGTGTGCTTTGGAACATGAGCCGTTCCTTTTTTATCCATACTCTTCTCTTCCCATCATTCTGGTACAAGTTCATCTTGGTTTCATCTGTCCAAAGAATCTTGTTCCATAGTTGTCCAGGCTTCTTTAGATGTTTTCTGGCAAAGTCTTATCTGGCCTTTCTGTTCTTGAGTGTTACCAGTGGTTTGCACTTTGTGGTAACCCCTCTGTATTTACATTTATGAAGGCGTTTCTTGATTGTAGACTTTGACAATGATATACCTTCCTCCTCGAAAGCGTTCTTGACTTTGCTAGATGTTGTGAAGGGTTTTTCTTCACCAAGAAAAGAATTCTGCAGTCGTCCACTTTAGTTGTCTTCCGTGGTCTTCCAGGCCTTTTGGTGTTGCTGAGCTCGCCAGTGCATTCTCTCTTTTTAAGATTGTAACAAATAGTTGATTTGGCCACTCCTAAGGTTTCTGCTATCTGCCTGTTAAGTTTGTTTTGACTTTTCAGCCTAATGATGGCCTCCTTCACTTGCATCGACTCCTCTTTGGACCGCATATTGAGATTTCCCACGATTTTTCAACACTTTTATCTGCTTAATTTGTGAAATAATGAAGCAACAGGCAGCACCTGGCCACGAAAGTGCTTGTCAGTCAATTGTCCAATTACTTTTGAGCCTCTGAAAATGGGGGACTTTGTACAAAAATGGCTGTAATTGCTAAACAGTTAATTTGACATTTTTGTTAAACCCCTTGAATTAAAGCTGAAAGTCTTCAATCACATCTTGATTGCTTCATTTCAAATCCATTGTGATGGTGTATATAGGCAAAATTTTAAAAAATGGTATCACTGTCTAATTACTTATGGACCTGACTGTAGTATTGTATGTGTGTATAAGTGTGTTGCAGCATCTTGTATACTTATCAACAACAAATTGTGTAATGTTAACCTACATATATATATATGGTTGTCTGAAACCTCGCTGTGAACTCTCCATGGCCCTGCAGCAACCCCTCAGTGACCTTGCCATGACCTCCACATAATACCCCATCACACCCCTCCTAGCCCCCACCCAGGGGCGTCGTTAAGGCGGTGTAAATCTGGATGATTCATGGGGCCCCAGCTTGGTAGGGGCCCCTAAACGTTTAGCAAATAAATTCTTTATGATCAATAAAATGTTATACAAAAATAGATATGTGATGAAAATGTAAACACATAATCATAGCAGGCATCTTTAGCTAACCATCCAGTTTGAATCCCTCCCCAACCCGATTGGTCCATTTCCCACGAGGATTAAAAAAAATAAATACTGCTGCTGATCTGAGTCTGACGGTTGCTCCGGCTGTCCAGCAAGACGTAACATCAGCATACTTATACAGTCAGATAATACTTAGCATGTTTATCCAAGAAAATAGAGAAGAATCTCTGTGGTAAGTGGGTGTAGACCGACTGCTCCTGCCGAACTGAGTAACGACAGCCTAGCCAAAGTGTGCTAGCTACAGGTAGTGTCTTCGGTCAGAGCAGTGATTATTAACATGATGGTGACCTACCAGCAGCTAGGACTAGCTAATTAGCTCTTATTTAGATGATATTAGAACTGCATTCCCCAATTATTGTGTGTTATTTGCTAGCTAGCTAGACTAAAATTAAAAGTTAACATGTTGTTCATTGAAACTAACAGCAGTTGTGTAGTTTTTTATAATAAAGCAGAATAAATCTCATAACACATGCAGCTATTGAAACATTGCGACCAAAAAATGTTAATACTGTTAGTATAGACAAAGGATGAAGGTGGAAACCAGAATCTGCACAGTTTAGTGTAGAGCAGCAGAATGTGATGGTACATTTAATAACACATTTTTAGGAAGTTAAGGGCCCAGTAGGTTTTCTTTCATGGGACCCCAAAATTATGGCGACGCCTCTGCCCACCTCCTAACCCCGAAAGTACAGTCTAAAGTACACAGACTGTAAACACGCTGTTGTTTATTTGATGGGGTTTCTTGACAATAAGAAAAATATAGAAAAACATGCAACTTATCTATCAAAAGCTAAACTAATCCTAATCAATGCAGCATTTTACAATCAACATTTTGGTTGTTTGTTGCATGCTCCAGGTATTTCTCAGCAACTCCAGTTTGAGCGAAAGAAATGTTTCAGACACTGACAAAAGAACAGCAACAACAGCCAACATCAGAATTACAGAACCTGTCTCTAGCAGACAACATTCAACCGTATAGGATTGCTGCAGCAGAGGCACAGACTCCAAACTCTGCCAGCGCATGGAAAGAAAATATCATTCTCATTCAACCAGAATTAAATGCATGGCCACAGCATCAGCAGTGGTGACTCCTGAGTCCTGAGTCCCACAGGGCCGTCTTCACACGCACTGGGGATGGGAAATATAGACAATGTTTAGAATATGTTAGAAACAGGTGTTGTTGTCAGTGTTTCTGGTGATTTTAATGCTTTTCATGCACATTTTCTGGGCATGACAGCAGCACCTTCAGAAGAGGTATCCCCACTGTGAGCTGACACAAATCTCTGACTGTCTATATTGTGTGTTCGGGACACATTGACTATATGCTTAATGATATATCAAGGCGTCCATATTCACAATGAGCTTTTTTCCATTGAATTTCTGATATTAGTCAGACAAACTGGAAAAGACCGTTTGTCTGCCGGCTGTCCCTAAGGAGCCGTGGTGTTACAGGACAGTTGTTTCTGAGGACAGTGATGCTGTTATGGAGGTCGGAGTCAGACTGACGGTGGTTCATTGTCTGGTGTGATTTTGGGGTTACACTGGAGATCAGTCTGGTTTTAGCCTCCTCAGGTTTATTCCAACTCTAATTTTCAGTGCTGAGACATTAATACATTTACAGTTTATCATTATACTATGGATATTTGTTTCCTTAACATAATAAGATAAAAAAAATAAAAATAATTAGTAGTAATAATAATTATATTGTATCTATATTAATTAATAAAACAGCCTTATAAAGCATGATTTGAATTTAAACTTTAAAACCTCTCAATAAAAGCTGTGTGACAGTTAAATTAAAATTATGTAAATTGAAAGGGAGGTTTCAACAGAAGTGCACTGCATTGGGCTGTTTTTAAATTTTTTTAACTGAGGTTGTTTTTTGGAAGAAGGCCCAAATAAATGTCAAGTCTATTAAGAAAATGAGTGGCAAAAATGGGCCACAATGCACTTTATTCTTGAAGGAGGTTTTGCATGCAATATGAAAGTAATGTTGGCTTCATTTGCCTTTAAAGAAAAATGAAAACGCAACTGACACACCTAAAAAACTCTCTTGGGCAATTTGCACGCTCTGTTGAGACTGTACAGACCTTCAGCTCGTCGGGTTAGCGGCTGCTGTCAAGCTGTCAGGCTTCGATATGGGATTATCAGGTGAAAGTAACACCTGTGGAGCAAAATTCAAGCTTTATTCTCTGATGCTAATGAAGATGAACCTCGCTGAGTGTCTGAAGATGTCTGAAGATGCTGTACAGCACTGGGGTGATGAAAATTACTGGAATAATTTGTTCATATCCAAATATTCACATTTCTTACATGTCTAGTACACTGTAGGTCTGGGCTGATATCATGCTTACAATCAACTAGAAGACAAGACTCCTCAGTTGGATTCCATTTCTTTCTCATGCTCCAACAGGATGAAAGGCATTCTGGGAACTATAATAACTGCTAACCAAAGAAGGTAAATTATTTATTCCAACCTTTCTGCTGGAACGATATGGGCCTGTGACTGTGACTTTGCTGTGACCCTCTGACATCGCCGTGGCCAAGCAGTGACTCCACTGTAACATCACTGTGACTCTCTCGTGACCCCTCTGCGACCGCCGCAGGACATTACATTGAGATGAAGAAACCCTTCATCAAAAGCTTCTGTTTGTCAGGCCATGCCCACTCTGACCTGCAGTCCAATCAGTAGGGTTGTTTATCGCCCTAGGGGGCGGAGTCCTCTATGAGCAGTGTGACGAGCCCGTGAGAGCGTGAACAGGCCCTCTTTGATTCGAGGCCCGCATCCTCTGTGCGTTTCCTCCCCGGTCGCTGTTGGGACGGCCTTCCTCGACCTGCGACCTCCTCTACACCTGGCCTGTGAGCTCACAGCTTCCTCAGCCCTTTGATCGCGTTCTGATGAGTCATGTGACCACACCCTTGCCTTGGGCCTGGAAGTGAGCCAGCCAGGTGTCCCCTAGACTGACACCCACATACTCGCACAGTATGTGTGTGTGTGTGTGTGTGTCTGTCCACGTCTTCGTGTGTGTGTGTGTGTGTTTGATGGGCAGATCAATGAGAAAATGGCAGTTGCAGCCTTTTGCCGACACTGTGACCTTTTGTGCTGTGATCAGTTTGGCTCAGGTCATCGCCATGACGACGATGAAGCATTGAGGAAACAAAGCTGATACTCCTCTAGCATTTCATGTTTCTTTTGATCTGCTGGGAACTGGGAGCAGTCCAGTTTAAACAGTCTACTACTGGTCACACACACACATGCAAATAAACAGTACCTGCACACTCCTGAACAGGCTCAACCCGTCACTTTTGTTCAGTGTTTGAAGCATGTGAAAGATAACCCTCCATTCCCCCTCTCTCTCTCTCTCTCTCTCTCTCTCTCTCTCTCTCTCTCTCACAGCCTGTGTATTTCTGTGTGCTCCTTCGGTTGAGTGTATTTGTAAAGGTATATATACATAAATGTGGTGTGTGCCTGTGCGTATGTGTTAGCCAATAGGGTGGTGTCTGTTAGACAGGATTAGGTGTCACCATGGCATCGCTATGTATGGATGTGTGCGCATCACGACGAGATTATAACGCGGTGCCCCTCCCCGCACCAACCTGTCGCCACTTGAACGCCAAACGAGCTGTCCAATGGGATTCTGCCGTGGATTTTTTTTTTTTGTGTGTGTGTGTAGTCTCAGATTTACGTCATTCTTTAGAGAAGGAGGGGGAGGGGGATTTAAGACTCCGCCCACTCGTACCCCCCCACCCTGTTTTCTCCTTTGGCGCCCTCTAGCTCGTCCCAACACTGCCCCCTGGTGTCTGGTCTGCATGACACTTCCTCTATCCTTCTCCTCCTCCTCTTCACCTTTGTTTTCCCTGCTTTTTCTTTTATCTCTGCTGTGTTCACCCTATAAGTACATAAGGTCTATGAGTGAATGATTGGAGTTTGGCTTTACCTATTTCCTTTGCTATTGTCCTTCTCCAGACCACCCTCACCATCCTCATTCTCTTCCACCTCCCCTTCCTTGTTTTTCCATTTCTCTCCACCTAATCTGCTTGTCCTTTCTCTACTCTCCTCTCTTTTCCTGTCTCCTTGTTCTCATTTTTTGACTGTTTCTTCTCTCCGACTCTCTTTGTCTACCATTCCTTCATCTCCTCCTTTCCTCTCCTCTCAAAGGTCGCGGTGAGGTCAAAGTTCGGAGGGAGTTCACCGTCTCTTCCCCTCAGCCAATGACTGATCACTTCCTATTTAGACCAGTGAGACAAATGAACGGTGTCCCGTGCGTGTGCGTGAGAGCATTTGTATGGCCGTGTTTGAACGAGCAGGCAGGTGTGTGTGTGTGTGTGTGTGAGAGAGAGAGAGAGAGGAGGTCGTATAATAGAAAAGCAGAAAAAGAGGAAATCTGGTAAATGAAGCAGGATAGAATACAATAGAACAAAGATTAGAGATTATAACTATATTCATTATTACACAATAAGCACACAACCTTCGCCAAAAAAACTACAGTTAAACAAATTGAAGAAAATAACGCAAAATGTGTGCATTTTAAGGGCGAATGTAATCATTTCTGAAAAGGAAAAACTGACTGAATCAAAGAAGAAAAAAGGAACAAAGCAAAGTAAAAAGGAACATTCGTCATCCAAAAAAATGAACGCTTGTACAGGGGAAAAAGAAAAAAAAACCACAGTATTGAGTTCTGAATGATACCAAATTCGACTTTAAAAAGTCTGCAGTGATGAGTGGAAGGTCCTCCTCAGGTCATGTGAAAAAGCCCAAATTCAAATAAAGAAAACCAAGGACGTGACCTCTGAGTCATCAGGTGTATTTTAGTAACGATGGTTATACAATGTTACATGAACAGACACAACAATACACAATCACATTATCTGGAACAACATATCGTGTGTGTGTGTGCGCGCACACATACACACAGGCACGCAGACCCCTGTTGTCCTCTTGATGACCCAGTTGCCAGTTCAAGTTCAGTTTAGGGATTCACAGCATGTTCACTGTGTGTGTGTGTGTGTGTGTGTGTGTGTGTGTTCATTACCACAAAAAAGGAAGAAACAACACTGATGAGATGTAGAATGATAGGTGACGCAGGGTAGCAGTACGATGCTGGAGCGATGCCGGTGCACTGTAGCAGGAGGTTTCATCAGCAAACAGATAAAAACGTACGTATCCAAAGACACTTTGAGTAATTTGGAGACACACAATGTACCACAAAATATCGTGAGACAAGGACAAAACAATGAACTTTGTCTTGATTTTATAAGCTTCTGAATGAGGTTACAAACCAACCGAAATAAATACAGTAATCAAATGTTTTACGCCAAAGGATGAAGCAGAAATAGCTCTATTACTGAATGATAAACCTATTTATACCTAATAATATTTTTATAGGCCTAAAGTGTATAGAGCTATTTAATGTAATGGAAAAAATATATGAAAGGTGATTTTCTTGTCTGATAAAAACAAAATATTTAGAGGGAAATAAAAATGCTAATGACTATAACAAAATAGCAAAACTAATGATATTCATTTTAAAACTAGTGTAAATCACAGGCCACAAATAAAATAATTACAAATAATTACACAGTGGTACAATGCAATATTGTACAAATAATAGTATAACTATGTTTGAAATGCTAGTAAATCACAATAACAACAGCAATTAATAATAACAATAATAATAATAAATATGGATTGATCAATATAATACTCAATATGGCAGCGACCTTAAACTCTGATTGAAATGATAAAAAGATGAATAATGAAAATAAAAAAATAGGCAGAATGTGAAACTCATTATAAAATGAATTCAGATTATTTAAATTCTGTAAATGGACTATTACATATACATATATATATAT
>JAVQJF010041288.1:0-11737 GCA_036023855.1 Gadopsis marmoratus
CTGCAGCATATGAAATGTCACAACAAGAAATCCAGTAAGATGATCTTAAGTGAAGCTGGTCAGGATGGAGAGAAGAGGAGAAGACAACCCACACACACACACACACACACACACACACACAGTAAAGCATAGGGAAAAGCTCCAGAGACAAGCATTAATCCACACAGATTTAGTGTAGCAGAACAATTGCTTTTGTCACCCTGGGTAAGCAGCACAGAACACAGTTTATGAATCACACACACACATACACACACACATATACATACAGCAAGAGAGAGCGAGGGGATGCATGTATGTCAGTGCGAGAGTGAGAGCACCAAAAAAATGGAACAATGACGTTTACCTTTTCAAAAGCCTTGGCTGCGAGTCTGGGAAGATTAATCAGAGTCATTCAGACAGCGTTTATCACATTCTCTACAGGGAAATGAGAGGTGATTTATTTCTATAACTTGGCCTACATATATGAAGAACCATCACTAACATTCACTTCAGCCCCCATTATCCACTCAGTAATGAGCGTGTCTGGCCAGTGGACACAATACTGTCTAATCCATAATTGTTTACATTCCGGTGTTTGCTCACAGCCAACTAAATCAAGGGCCACTCCAATAAAACATCTACAACAATGCATTACTAAGTGATGGCATAATTGTCCTCTTAAATCAGCCTTTACTTATGAAATTTAGTGAAATCAAACCAAGGAGGAGTTAGCGTTTATAGTTCTTAAACAGGTACATGCATTTTAGGGCTCATCATTGACTAATACCATTTGGCAATGCAATTATTTTTATATGTTTGTTGGATTCTGGTGACATTTTCTTCTAAATTTTCTCTTCACTTCAAGGGAAGCATATTCTGAGTTGCACTTGCAGCAAGAGGACCTCATTTAGTGTCACTTTGACACTGTGAATTTGACAGGTGATAGTAGAAGCCGGCAAAGAAATGTGTGAGGAGAGCAAGGGAGATGACATGCAACGAAGGTTCCCAGCTGGAACGGAACTGGGGACATTGCAATTACAGGAATGTAATGCGTCTTCGTGCAACAGGAAGACAAGAGTCTTACAGCCACGGCAACATAACTTTCTCACAACGACAATACTAACATGCTGATGTCACGCAGGCATGTTTACCATGTTCACCATCTCAGTTTAACATTCTGACATTAGCTAATTAGCAGTAAGCACAGCTGAGGCTAATGGGAAGGTCATATTTTCAGGTAAGTCTTAATCCAAACTGTTGGGATTTTGACCTCGTGATGGCACTAGATGAAAAGTGAGTGGATCACCAAAGTCAGCAGGCGTTATTCTCTGGGGACCATTAACGGTCCACCCCCCTTTTTTCACAAACAAAAGTCTTAATGCTGCACAAACGTTTAAAAAGAGGTTCAGGGTTTGGTGCAGTGGGTTTGATTCACTGTGTGTCTTTAGACCCTCTCAGTGGGCAGCAGCAGCCATCAGTTGTCCATGATGTTCTTAAACACCCTGAAAATGTATAATCACTGACTCATTTTCAGGCTCCTCACCGAGTGCCTGCTGGTAATTGAATTGGAGGAGTGGTCACGAGTGTAGTGGGCTTGGAAGGGCCGTAGCTGAAGGCAATCAGCTGTGACAGGCAATGAGAGAGAGACAGGGAGGGAGGAAGAGAGGGAGAGACAGTTTCTATAATGAAACGTTCACACATCTGCCATACTGTTGTTTTTGAGACACCTTGAGCACCATTCCAATCACTTTTGTCCATTTAGTTGAGATGACGTTAGTCAGGACACAGCGCCCTATGACAGCATCCGCATGCATGGCACGTCAATGATGAAGAAAGGGGGTGGCAAAACAATGCACATGCTTGAAGTACCTCACCAAAAGACCGTCCCTGTCAATTACCCTTCACAGTCACATTGGCCACAACAAACTCCCCCCTTGTCTGAGAGGTGGGCAGAAAAATGCATTTTGCAAAAGCTTGAAAGGCTTAGCGCTCGATATGTGTTTTCAACAAATGGGCAACCATCCGGATCTCTGCATGAAAAGAGGGTAAAATACATACTAAGAACAAAACAGGGGCAGAGCAGAACTGAAAAGAATCATTTCAGTGGCAGATTTTGGAAGGCAGACTGGGGTGTAGTATTGACTTGTGTGACCTCAAACACAAAAACACAAGCCGCAGGTACCAGCTTCACTAGCTTGTACATTCCTTCTTTTTGACATGTTTAATCTTTTTTTTATTCTTCATACAGAGGTTATTGAGTGTTTGCAGATTTCTTTTGAGGTTAAGGACCAATTTTCAACTGCTGTAAAGGCTGATCATGTTTCAGGTGCTGTTGTAATCAAGGATAGACAAAGGTCACAGAAAGGAGGCCCATGGGTACAACATCTACACTACGCCGGCTCTGTTACTGCCACTAAACCCCATGACTGATCTACATATAATGCACATAAAACTGGTCATCTGTAATACCATGTCAAAATTGTCAACATCCATTCATAACAACATACATATTATATAATATGATAATATGTTCAAGCCCTGATCTGCAATCAGGAATACAGGGCCATCAATCCATCTTTGTCTCGTTTATATATTTACGTTGCATTCCAGTACCATCCAGAAAAATAAGTGTCCAGCGTTTGATGCTGATAAAATGTACAGTTTCAGTCTGAATTTGACTCCGTCAGGGCAGTGGGCTTTTGTCTTTTTTTAAACAGTTGTTGTTGTTATGTTAAATGAACTTGACCTTTAGAGAATTCTGCAGCAAGCAACCACATAAATGTTACCAACCCATTTCCCATTCAGGTGCAACATTTAAACACACAGTTTATATTTGTGATGTCTGGCCCTGTTCACTGAGAAGAAAGCAAGAAAAGAAAGTAGAGAAGGTAAGGGGTAGCGAATGAGGGAGGGGAAGTCAAAGAGAAACAAAAGTAATAGTCTACAGCCATGCAGCTCATCTGTAATGATCATTAAAACATATGAGAAAGATGGATGAAAGAAGAAATCCATGGTATTTGTAGATCCATATCACTAGTGGGGCAAAGAAAATCATCTTAGACTCTGCTCTACATTATCAGGCTTGGCCTAAGTTGTGTTTTGAGCTAAATGCTCTTGGCAATGCTATATTAGAGCTTGGAATTAAATCAATATTGTAATACAAAATTCATTATGGGTTGGGGTTTTGTTGCAATTTAAAAAAAATATGTTACATATGGTCTTTTAGGCTAATTTATGCATATTTGTTCAACTTAAGTGTTTTAGCTTAATCAAAAGTATAATAAATCATTCTCTTTGTTTATGTTTCTCAACTACATTCCAGATAATCTACTATATTAGCAGTATACAGTAAATTAGTATCATAGTATAAAATGACTTGAAATGTGATGGAAGATTTTATCCACATGACCTACACATTACTCTTTAAGTACAGCTAAAGCTGGCGACATTAATTCATTAGTTTTGGATGCACTGTATCATATCATTAACTTAAGTCTTGGACAAGTGGAATTTTTGGCCCATTGGTAAGCCAGCCAATAGGATTCGCCATCTGGAGACAATAATGTCTTCACCAAATTTCATCCAACTGTCAATATTTCAATCTGGAGAAAACAGCAGACTGACTGACCGACGCTGCCATCCCAAGAGCCACGCCAGAGACACAGAGAGAGAAAGATTGAGAGGGGTGAAATGGACTGACATTTCTATTTTGTGACCTCTTTTCGTTTGCTTTCTCTTTAGTAGGAGTGGAAAGGAGAAACGGGGTCAGAGGGATGGGTGAGAAGCAGCAGCATAAACCACATTGTCTCCTTATGTTTCTTTACTCTGGAAGGGAGACGAGGTAGATGAGAGGGAGAGGGAGGAAGGACAACTGTTGTATAGAAACCATCTTGAGGTCAAAGGTGACTGCAGATGTTACTTTAATGCACTAACAGTGCCTTTGGTTTCACTCTACAGCCAGCAAGAGGACAAAGATGTTATACACAAGTGTGGCATTTATTCTCCTCAGGAATAAGAAAAGAAGATTTGGATAATCTGTTAAATCCACAATTTATTATGAAGTTGAATTTCTCTTATTGTTCTGTTGGGCTCCACTGTCAGTGTAGGTAAGAAGTAATTCATCCATAATTCATGACAAGCCCTGATATATTAAAATTAAGTTACAAAGCCTTTCCAGACTCTTAAGTGTTATTTAAATTTTGTAGACTTGGCTAGATTCCAGGCAAATGCCTATTTTACTATAGCTTTCATTTGCCATTTGCTGTTGCGGAAAGAAAAAGCAGAAAAACACAAAGTTTAGAAAATACACAAGGACTATGAGAAGCCTATAGATCACAAAAAAGCAAATTCCTATTGCTGACAATATTAGCAGGAAGGTAAATATTTGACCCATGACGTTTTGTCTATTAAAAAGGCACTGTGCTGTGTATTTCTATGTAGGCTCCAGAATATTCTTCTGACCATTACTGTTATGTAATGAAACATTTTCTGCACGTAAAACAACCGCCACTCTGAAAAAGGTGGGCTGGTATACAGTGTATCTGGGCTGAGGCGTGTTCTAGGCCCCATTTCCACCTGTTATTAACATGCAATCTGTATCTGGATAATGACATCCGATGAAAGGGCCTTTGCATTTATACTGTTGGTATTAATTTGGGTTTCAATTATCCAGTTACAGATTGCATGTTAATGCCAGGTGTAAATGGAGTACTAGTGGTAATTACCTGCTCAATGCTTTGTTTTACACACTGTGGTAAGTAGCACTTTGATGCTATAGATTTGTTCCCTGTACAGCAGGGTTTGTCAACAGGCAGCCCCCGGATCACATATGGCCCCCAAAAGCTTTAGGAGAGGGATATCATGCATTATTTCTTCTTTTGGAAGCAACCCCAAAATAGTTGAGATGGAAATATTTTACTAGGAATGATTTACTAACCCCAAATAGTTGTGCGTTCAGGAATATCCAGCTTTCAAGGCAGCAATTCGTCTGCGACGGGCCTCTGACTGCGAATGGTAAAACTCTTTGAAAGTTGCCTACCTTGAGTAATGGTGGTGACTAAGATTTTATTCTTCTGCAACAGCAACCGTTTAATTGCAAATGAGGCATACAGGTGCAACTTTACTGACTGTTTGCATGATCAATGCACACTGATCAGTCCATTCTTCATTAAAGCGGCGGTTTTCCACGTCAACATTCCTCTTTAGGCTCTTTGAGAGACACATTTTTGCCTGTCTGGCAAACAACTGAAAAGGCTTTCCTTGCTGCTTCTTGCAAGCATTTTCCACCAATCAGGACACTGATAGCGTCAAAACCGACCAACATGTCCTGCCAATCAGGACTGCATTCTGCCTTTGCGTTTCATCATATGGTGTCTAGTTATCATTAGGGATATCCCATGGTCAAAGGCTAACAAAAATAACATTAATTTTTACAAATGGAGAGAAAGTATATATATTTCAGCTAATCACAGATGATCTCAAAGCTTGGCAAAGTCTGCACTGACTTGAACTAATGGTGTTGTCTAAATTATGAATACTGAGGAGTAATGTAAGTCGCTCTGGATAAGAGTGGCTGCCAAATGCTGTGACTGTAAATGTAAATGTTGCCTAGAAAATCTCCATATATCAGCCCCATGAGTAAATCTCCTGAAAACCCATGATAATAACTCTTACTATTTTCATGAAAAATAAATATTGATTTAATGAATAAGTTAAGAGTATAAGGAGGACGGAAGACATAATTTGATTTAGTTCCGTGTATGTAGTGCATGCTATGACTGTAGACACACAAAGAAGATTATTAGTATTTCACCCTATAGTTCAGAACATGGTTTCTAAATAACCAGAAATCTGAATGCTCATTTTTCACATTTCTTACATGTTACTTTTACAGTAGCGATGACATAGATCCATAAATCATTCACACTCCATTCCCTTGCAGTGTACTGTATGTGTGCCATGCACTCATGATCTGTCATTATGCAAACTACAAATAATTGATACGAGGGCAGGTCAGCTCACCACTAATCTTGACCTTTCAAAAAAGAAAAGGTTATAGACAGACCTGGACCTGTATCACCACGGACAAATTACATCCTTAACTGCTCTCATAAATCCAAGATAAAGGGTCAGCGACATGACATTTAGGTGCTATCTTTCATTCATATCCTCGTCACCCATTCTAATTAGTAGCACTAACAATGGTGCCACATTTCTCCCTACTGCCCAAATCAATATTCGCACTTCTGCAGTGATCGTTTTTCACAAGCTGTTTGCTCCAAAACATATGCTCTATAAATCAGAGCTCGGTGACAATGAGTTGTGATGGAGGGTGGAAATGCATGCATACAAAGAAGGACACACACACACACACACCTTCACTGCATGTAAAATGTTTGGTTTTAGATGGCAACGAAACCTAAATAATTTATTTGTAATGAGGAAAACATCTAAAACGCTCCAACCTTGGAATGGAAATGCTAAGCTAACTCATAGCTGCGTTATTGTCTTGGCAAATTGGTCCATTGAATTTACTGAATAGCGGGGATCAAGTGAACAACAGGCTAGCTTGCTTAGTAAAAACAAAACAAAAACAAACAAAAAAAGCCAAATGCATCTACGTAGGCCAGATTTTAAGCATCCATCCCACTAATGCCAACATGCTTAATCCCGCCTACAAATCTCTGATTGGTTGACTGTTTCTCCAAGCAGCAGAAACATGACGACCATAAACTTCTTTTGTTTTTTCCCAAATGTATTTACACAATAGAACTTACAAAAGGGAACAACGATAATAAGACGGTGCTCGAGGTAGGCTGCCAGAACTACTGCTCAAGCTATAGTGGTTTTAAAGCTAGCAGTGTAATGGCTCCCACAGCCAGTGGTGGTGCATACGTTAGCTATAATGGCTCACAATACTGTCAGCCTCATTATGCAGGGGATCATTTGAGTCTCACCAGCGGGCTGATGGTTGGTGGTTTCTACAACACTTGGAACACTCTTTAACTATCTGGCTAAGAGCAGAGAAGGGTATTTGGGGTGAGCTGCTCCAGAGATTCAAAAACACCAGTGGGCGTCTTTATGGCAGGCTTTCCCAAGTCCTCCTTCATTAGATAAAATCTGACTCGTCAGCACAGAGGCCTTTAAAGAAGTAAAAGCATTTCCCACTGAGTGTAGAGGTTCCGCTGCGATATTACAGACTTGCTATGATTAAAATGTAATCATTAGTACCAGTGATAAACATAAACAAAAACATATTCTCTAGGCAGACCATGATGAATACTCGTAATAAACACAAAAGACAAAAAGCCTTGTTAGAGATCATCATGAACTGAACTGCTGAACTGGGATCACACGAGCACAATTAATTCATTCATTATTTTCTTGCGTCTCTTCCACAATGTGAATAAAAACGTGAAGTAGACGAAGTCTAGATGGACCAGTAATGAAAAGCTGAGGTTTAGCAGTTTAGCTGCCTCCTCCCCGGCCAGGCAACAGTTTATAGTACAGGTTCAATCAATTATGACAAATGCTCAAAGTTATTATCACTCAAAAGGTCAAAATCAATTTGTTTAACAACCTCTGGAACAAAATCCCTCACCAGGTCCTATTTCCTAAGTGTCTCTGATTTAGCTAAAGCTTCACCACTGTGTGCCTGCCTGCCTGCCCCTCATTTGCAGGATTTGAACTAAGCTTTTTAGCTCTGCCATAGAGTGAGCACAGGGCTCTAAGGATGGCCGTGTTGGTGGTGGCTTGCTATGGGTGGTTAAACCTCTTTTTGTCCAGTCGGTCATAAGGAGCAGCACAGCCTCTAGGGTCTGCTTTTGAAGACTTTAGACGCTTATCTTGTTTGTACCAAAGCCAGTTTGTACCAAAACATGTCCCTTGAAATTCTATCTTGCAGTAATATGCTTCTGATGTAACTAAAAGTCAGATGCAATAAATAGATGCCCGATTATAGCCTCTGTTTTTTTCCTATCCCTAATTTCTTCCCTCTCCTCTCAGCCCAGACTCCATTTCCCTTCTCTTCTGACATACTGTTGTCATTAAAGCAACTTCGATTTCCAGGGAGAAAGAGGAGATCTGGAGTTCAAAAAGCTATTCACCTGGTATTTCAATGCCCATTGTTGAAGGGAGATTATGGATTCTGATTGAGGCCGGATTATTGTCAGATAAACAAAACGTTGAAAAAGCCACGGCGGGCAAGCAGCATGTATGTGGCACAGATAGGGCAAGGGCACCCTTTGCTGCTGTGTGTCGTAGAGATAATGAACACAGGTATGCGCATGTAAAACCTGACATGCAACATCTGACATAGGCACACGAACACAGTGCTTCTCCGACTGCGACACAGACACCGGGGCCAACGCTCGCAAATTAGCAGTATATTAAACACGAGAGTGCAGATGATACGAGTATCTCCACGAGGAGAACAAAGCAGAACACACTCTTGACAGCACAAGCCCTGAGGCACCTAGACAGGAAGACAAGAAGTCAAGGAAAACATTGTCTGTGGGACTGACTTTCATCTTATTTAGTCAGTTATTTAGATACTTTCACACAGATTTCTATGGAAGTTAGTAGAGGAAAAAGTGGAAAAAGTTAAGAAAAAGGGAACTTGCGAGTCTGAAATCCCATTCACTGGAAGACCCCGTGAAACAGACACCTCAAGGAAAACACGCATACAAGGTCTTGCACACAAATGGGTGTATGGTTCGTTTGTGTGCGTTTATCACGTAAACCAAGCGCAGAGACCAGAATGTCAGGCAGGTTTACATTAGTCAGCAGATGCAGTGGGCCACATCGTTATTCACCGACACCCACTTCAGACGCCAGCTTTATTGATGAGGCCAAACTCAACAACTACCCCCCTTCTTAATGCATAAACACACACACATACACCCTCGTAAAAGCAACAGGAGACTCTCAGGTCTCACCCCAATGTCTAAGAGACGGCACTGTGTGAAAGACTACAGCCTAGAATGGACGCCAAAGCAAGCTGTTGTCATGTTCACTAAATTAGCAGAGAATGCCATTTCCCACCATTCAGTGGCTACTCACGGACCAAACAACCGATCCAGAATCAAACATCTGCTCGACACCAGATCTTCTGGGCAGGTTGTAAATGACAGTGCACGTTAGCAGGGTGCCAAGTGTGTCACAGCAATGAGCTCAGAAACATTTATGGCCACCATGACTGACATTTAGCAGGATGCTGCAATTTGTCAGCCTCTCGGTCTGACTCACACATCCACAACAGGGGACGCTCATGAAACACATTACGCCTAATAACGCCACATCACAGAACTCTGTGTGTGTGTGTAGTGTAAAATTAATGATGTATGTGTGGCTCCCCTCACTGCCATAAAAATGACTGGTGTAAATATATGATGGCATAAAAAAAAAATAATAATAAAAAAACCGGTTGGGAGACACAACAAATTAATGCATAAAAATACTCCTCATGTTCATCTTGTAAACTCAACGCCAATTCATGACCAATTCATGACCTTGTAAAAAGGAAAATTAACCTGTAGCCCATCAGCTGTGGGCTACAGGTTAATTTAAGAATTCAGTGAATAATGAAAACTTGTATGCCTTTTGAAATTGTGTGTTAATAACAATAATTATCTCTGCCTGTTACCCAAATGCAAATAACTGAACAACTCACTTGCCTCTTAAAATGGAGAGCATTTTGATATTCCGCATCTGCACCAAGAGGCACTTAATTTTCAAGGCCAGCAACTTGTGAATGGACAAGGAGGGCTCTCAAAATGCAAAGTCACTGTTTCAGTTCATTCTGAACTGAAAGAGCATTGCTGCCAGCCACAGGGCAAGTTGGAGAGGACCCTAATGGTGTAATCTTGGTTTCTCCATTTCCTGTCCACTGTTTTTCCCCTTTCTCTAAAGGTGCTTTCAACTTTCCCCTTTTCTCTACAGTCTCTATCTCTCCCTCGCTCTCTCTTATTGGTGATGTATAAAGGCCATGCAATGGTACTGCCATTACTGGGAGAGAACATCTTGATGGCTGCTCTTCCCCCAGAAGAATACTGCCAGTTGTAACAACACAGTGGACACCGTCTAGTGAAAAGTGTGATTTCTCTGTAGTCGCTTATGCGTAAAGTTTGTAAAGTATGTGTTGGAAAAGGTGTATCTGAAGCAGACACACATTTCAAGTCAGATCACAATGAAACATTTACTCACACGTAACAGACCCAGTTGCAAATACACTTGCACACACAAACACACACGCACACATGCAAAGCACTCACAACCAGATAAAAGAGGTGTCTGCTCTGCTCTTACCCGAGCGTCGTCATAGTAACGATGGTGTACCAGAAGGAGGCTGGGATGCTGGTGAATTTGCTGGAGCTTGAACCCTTCTCTGCGTAGAACATGACGGTGGCAAAGATAATTATGGCCATAGTGAGGGAGAAGAGCAGAAAGCCCAGCTCCGAGGCACAGCTCTTCAGCGTGTAGCCCAGGATGCGCAAGCCCTGAGAGTGACGGGAGAACTTAAAGATACGGAACACGCGGAAAACACGGAGTGTCACAAAAGCACCACTCACATCCTCGTTGTCAGTCATCACCAGGCCAATGTAGTAGGGCAAGATGGCCACCACATCGATGATGCTCATGACGGATCTCATGAAGCGGTAGCGGCTGGGTGCAGCAAACAAGCGCATCAGGTACTCCACGGTGAAGATCATGACACAGGCCGTGTCCATGCAGAAAAAGGCCACGGTGTAGCGCTCGCCACATGGCACTTCCTTCTGGTTGGGCACCGTGCCGCAGGGCACCGTCTCCACTACATTGGTGATGACGGAGACGGCAATGAAGAAGCCAGTGACGTAGTAGAAGACGAGGGCCATGGTGGAAGTGTGGGGGTTCTCAAAAGCCCGCCACATGGTCTCCCTGAAGGTCATGTTGGGCAGCTTAGCATCCTTGTTGTCCTCCTGGTCGTCCATCAGACGCTCTGCATTCTCCCTCTTCCTATCCTTGTACTCTTCATAGCAGCAGTCACCAATGATCTCTGGGACGATGCCAAAGAAAGCCAGCTCCTCATCATAGGAGGAGATGCACTCATAGCGCGGGTAATGGAGTTTGCCTGTGCGGTAGAAGTTGAGCACACTGCGGAACACGTCAGGGTCCCGGTCGAAGAAGTACTCTTTGGTTTCCTCGTTGTAGAAGAACTCCTTCTCTGAGCTCCCCAGCAGGGTGTCTGGATAGCGGTCCAGTGTGTTCCTCCAGGTCTGGAAGCGGCGTCCACTGACATTAAGAATGATTTGCTCATCCTTCCGCTTGGTCTTCTCAGTGGGCGCCACTGGCATGGGCAAATTGGCCACAGGCATCCAGCCGATCGCTGCCGCCCGGGCAAAGGGAAGCCATGCCGCTACTCCCGCCGCCATGCTGTGTCCGGCTTGGGGTGTAGGGGGGAACAAGTCCAGCACCTTCACAACCAGCTTGACTTCAGCTCATTCACCATCTAAAGGCAAGATAGCAAGAGGGTGGTAAGGAAAGGGAGCACAGGAGTGCTGATGTAATCAGATCCAGGGGAGGAGAGTGAAAAAACGATGAGACGTAAAAAAAAAAAGGAATGAAATTCAGATACATGAATGTTACAGATGTGAGAGAGAGGGAAGTGGCGTTAAAGAAACAGATTTTGTGACAAAAGTGAGCCAGTAAATAAAAAAAGGGGGGGGGGGGGGGTGTGACAACAATGACAACAAAATATCCAAACAAGGCAGTTTAGCTTAGA
>JAVQJF010041307.1:0-12567 GCA_036023855.1 Gadopsis marmoratus
TTATTAGGTACACCTTGCTAGTATCGGGTTGGACCCCCTTTTTCCTTCAGAACTGTCTTAATTCTTCGTGGCAGAGACTCAACAAGGTGCTGGAAACAGTCCTCAGAGATTTTGGTCCATATTGACATGATAGCATCACTCAGTTGCTGCAGATTTGTCGGCTGCACATCCATCATGCAAATCTCTCGTTCCACCACATCCCAAAGGTGCTATATTGGATTGAGATCTGCTGACTGTGGAGGCCTTTTGAATACAGTGAACTCATTGTCATGTTCCACAAACCAGTTTGAGATGATTTGAGCTTTGTGACATGGTACAATATCCTGCTGGAAGTAGCCGTCAGAAGATGGTTACACTGTAATTATAAAGATATGGTCAGCAACAATGCTCAGGTAGGCTGTGGCGTTTATAAAATGCTCAATTGGTACTAAGGGGCCCAAAGTATGCCAAGAAGATATCCCCCACACCATTACACCACCACCACCAGCCTGAACTGTTGATACAAGGTGGGATGGATCCATGCTTTCATCTTGTTTATGCCAAATCCTGACCCAACCATCCGAATGCTCCAGCAGAAATCAAGACTCTTTAGACCAAGCAACATTTTTCCAGTCTTCTATTGTCCAGTTTTTCGTGTGCCCATGTAATTGTAGCCTCAGTTTCCTGTTCTTGGCTGACAGGAGTGGCACCCGGTGTGGTCTTCTGCTGCTGTAGCCCATCTGCTTCAAGGTTCGACGTGTTGTGCGTTCAGGGATGCTCTTTAGCATACCTCAGCTGTAACAAGGGGCCATTTGAGTTACTGTTACTGTCGAACCAGTCTGGCCATTCTCCTCTCACCTCTGGCCTCAACAAGGCATTTTCACCCACAGAACTGCCACTCAGTGGATATTTTCTCCTTTTCGGACCATTCAGCGTAAACCCTACAGATGGTTGTGTGTGAAAATCACAGTTTCTGAAATACTCAGACCAGCTCGTCTGGCACCAACAACCCCGCCACGTTCAAAGTCACTTAAATCACCTTTCTTCTCCATTCTGATGCTCTGTTTGACCTTCAGCAGGTCGTCTTGACCACGTCTACATGCCTAAATGTAGTTGCTGCCATGTGATTGGCTGATTAGATATTAATGAGCCGTTGAACAGGTGTACCTGATAAAGTGGCCAGTGAGTGTATCCCTGTTGATTCTATAAGAAGTGTCAGGCATTTCTGTGGCTTAATAATGTTTGTTGCACCCTCTGTGATGTCCATAGACCTTCATTTACTTTTACCTGAGTAAAAAAGTTGCATGGGAATACTATTCCAGTACTCTTTCCATCTTTTCATCTTCAACTGTTTTGAGAATGTGAACATGTAAAATGAAACTAAACATTGACTCAGCGTGTGGTTGAAAAAGGAAAGAAGTGTATTAAATCCTCTGAAAGGGTTTTCAGTGCTCAGATAAAATGTCCATTTCTTTTTACCTCTAGTTTATAGTTTTTTGACCTTTCTGCATTATCACAAGTTCAAACAGACAACTGTTATTAAAAACACTGAATTATTTTGCTGTTACAATACGACTGTATTTCTAAGTTACCCTAGATGCTGACTACCAGGACATGGACGATCTTTTGCAAGAAAAAACAGGTGAGATTGAAAATGTATCATCGGAATATGTTTTTTATTACTTTGACTTACATTTTTTATTCATTCATTCATTCTCTATACCGCTTATCCTGAAGGGTCAAGGGGGGCTGGAGCCAATCCCAGCTATCATTGGGCGAGAGGCGGGGGACACCCTGGACTGGTCACCAGTCAATCACAGGGCGGACAAACAGGGACAGACAAACACAAATTCACAAACACACCCTTAAATTTTTCACTTAGACAAAAATGCTTTTTTTGTTTCACTCTGAACTTGGCTCTGATTCTGTGGGAAAAAATAATTTAAGTTTACATCTACATTTCAACCACAGTAACAATTCTTTTAAATCATACCTCCTAGTTTCTTTTGCATACTGGGCGTGTAGCTGCCAGCTGCTGCTGCGTGACAGACTGATGTAGTCATCACACAAGCGGTCGGAATCCTCCTCTGTGCATTCTGGTTGGACTTGTGTTAATTCACCGGTTATAAACCAGTTATTCCAGGGAATGACCTCAGAGTTACAAGCTGTTCGTCAGTATGTAAAGCATGTACTACTCTGACATGCTTCGGGCTACTAGTCATGTCACATGATCAATGGGAGGAATTTAGCTGCATATTTTACAAGCCATTCACACATTCTTTGGTATCTGTATTTTCTTTTGTTCATTAGAACAGGGTTTAACCCACATCACTTCCGCTCTCTCTATTTTTATATAACTAGGCAGTAAAGCAGAAACCTTTTGAATGGCCTGCAGTTTATTCCAAACTTAAATTTTTCATAATGCAACCAATAGCACTTTTTCTACAGGCCCATATTATTAAAATGGAAAAATTCCACAGTTTGTATTGCAGGGGTGATGTCATACATTTGAAGCCTCCAAGCCCAACCTGAGATACCCTGATTTATCAGGGGTTATTCCCTAAACTATTAAATACAGACTCCAGGGAGTCACTGCTTCTGGTCCGGCACAGAACCCCTCGAGAACCACATTGTGCCAGGTGGTCTTTATGCTAAGCTAGACAGGGAAAGGACCCAAGAGCAAACAGCACAGGAAGACAGGAGCAGGTATTTGTAGAAAGTGAGCTTCCAAGCAGGTGATGCAGACAGACAGACAACAGGTAAATCCAAGAGGAACATCCACAGAGGCAGAACAGGAACACGGAAACTGAACACAGGGCAAGCAGTAGCAAAAAAGACCAAACCGGGGACACAAACAGAATGGAGAACAGAAAGGAAGTACTCAGTTAACTGTTCAATTATACTCTGGAGGCGAAACCCTGAGATCTTTATTATTTTATTCCCTTAAAAAGTAGTCACATTTAAACATATCAATGTTCTGGAATCAGCATATAAAATTACCACCATGTGTAAGTTTTCTGTAATTATACAAACTTCCCTCTGGTTTCTAAAACCCATTTATTCACAAAAACACAACCTGGGCTCTTAAGGGTCGCCATGACCCTGAGACGAGATCTGTTTTTATACCACTCTGTCTGTCTGTATGATGAATATGAAGCTACAGCCAGAAGCTGGTTAGCAACGGTAGTAAAATCCACCTTTTTGGTTGGTTGAATGATTTGATATAACTTTGTGATAACTCTTCCATATATGTCAGGCCCAGAGGCAAAAGCCAGTGTGATGTAGACACGTTGAGTCTCATTCTGTTATATGCAACTGGGAGACTTTCAAAAGACCAATTAGCATTTAGAAAACATGCTTCCTACTTTGACAAGTAGACACGAGGAAACACGAACAGGCCTGTATCACTAGACGTGTATCTGAGGCAGAAAATCCAGTTTATTCAAGTTACTCAGGTAACACTATGCTAGTATGACAGCTCTCCCTCCTCTGTTGTTCATGTCCTTCCCTTTTGTCATTCACGTCAGTGGTTCAACAGTCAGTAGGAGAGGAGAGGAACCCGGCAGCAGGACTGATGTCAAAGGGTTGGTCCACCATTCCACCAGCTCCACACCCACCTGAGCTGAATACTAGTGTTGAAAACAGGCCTGTCTGGATATACAGCACCATCCCTCCACACAGCAGAGCATATCAAACCCTGCAGATGAGTTTTAGTCTCAGCTGGGATACAGGTTGGGCTGCTTGAATGTTGATGGGGGTTCATACATAAAGTGAAAACCATTCAGTTGACATTTCTTTGTTCATAGTGTCACCGTTCTTTTATTCATATTACATTATTCAGAATCGCTACAAAGTAGACTCCGTTTGATTAACTTTCACACTCAAAGTGGTTGCTTCCGCTTCATAATGTGGTCGAAAACTGTTTGCCTTTTTCCCACCTCACAGCACCTGCAGCTGCTGTCTTAAATCACAGTGTCTGGTGATTAGGTAACACCTCTCACCCTTCAACAGCCGGTGGAAACAGGCAATATCAATATACTCCCGACCACAATAGTCAGCACAATCAATTGCTAGAATATCTACAATGGAAATTCATTGGAACCAGGAAAAAGGAAGGAAGGAAATGGCTCCAACAGCATGACTGAATGGTGCATGTGCCCTCTATTGCCTTACCCAAAGGACCCCTAAGCTAAATTGCTAAGGCAATTTATGAAATGGGATTTAGGAGTGAATGAAAGGATGTCTCCTTGTTGTTAATATGTTGTGGTTACTGTAACGTTACACTTGACTGACATGGAATCGGCTGCCTAGCAGTCAAATGTTAGGGTAATATTAATAACTTTATTATAGCTCAATGGTAACGCGTAGTAACGTTGGTGTTGTAAGTTAGTGCAGCTTAGTCCCATTTCATCCATTCCATTTCCCTGTAACTGGACATCAGCAGGAACTAGGCTGTGACGGTGGAGTGGCCTTAGGTCCAGTCTGGGTGAGCTTAGCTGTTATCTGGACCCTCTCTCACCATTTGCTGTGGCGCTTAGTCTGACTGGTTTGGTTGGTCTGGCTGGGTGGTTTCAAGATGCCGCTGGCACTAATCGTCTCGAGGTCCACTACACTCGATTCATTATTTCTGTCAAAGATAATAGGTTCTTTAGCAATAAAGGTGATGGATTGAATATATTGATTACCGACAACCACTATCACAATGTCCTACGGTTGGTCCGATTTGCTACACAAGTAAAGTTTAATCAATATTATCTATTTCATAAGCATAGCCCAACACATCAGACACGGTCAGCTGAACACAGACTTGCAGCATCAAGTGGTGATTTCAGTTGTTTTGATTTCAGAGCATCATTTCACGAGGTTCCTTGTGCCACAGTTCTCTGAGAGACTTATTTTTACACTTAGCTCCATACTAGCACTTAAATGGACTTGGATCTGTACAGGGAACTTCCAACTGGAGATGAAGACAATTGCCTTAACCATTCTGAATGCACCACAAAATGACGTAATTAGTGTGGTTTCCTCACTGACAATTAGTCTGCTCACAACACAGCAGACAAAATATTCGCTTGCTGGCCTTGTCCCTTTGAAGAGGTCCCTGTGACATTTGATAAACCTCTCCCCTCTAAACCATTTACATCCCTCAGGCCATAAAGAGATGCCTGATGCCACAGTTTTATGGCCACTCACTGGAAGGTAACACCTCCTATTCTCCTCTGCTGGCCTCTGCTCTTTGTCTCAGTCTGTTGCTTTTGCAATTAGAGCTCCAACATTTAGTGGGTCTCAACCTGTATTGTGTGGAAAACAGATGACTTTTCATGTTGTTTGCTTAGCCTTCATTTAGTCAGGGAGAATTCCCCCAGAGATGTAGGGAGGGGAAGGAAGGGAGGGAAACAGAGAAGGGACTGATAGAGTGAACAGAGGAGAACTGAAGAGGAGAACGTCCCGGCTGCATCTTGAACTCTGGCCCTGGTTTTCTTCCCTCACCCCGGTTTGTCTCACCACCTGTGATGCCACCCCAGCTGTTGATCATCAGCTGATCGCTCACATTACCGCAGCTCTCTGCTTCACCGGTGCCGCTTCGTTTGTACTCTTCAGTATCTCGTTCCAGCGTTCCATGGTTCATGTCTTCTCTTACGGATTTCATGTGTATGACTCACGCCTGTCTGACTTCCCTCTTCGTGTATCGGATCAACGCCGGTCTCTGGGTCATGCTTTTGGATCCTCCTTTATGACACATTCCTGTGTCATAAAGCTCCATTGTTGTCTGAAAAGTATTAAAAACAGTGAGAGCAGGATGAAAGAGAACACACAGCAGCACAGTACAATTCCACATACAGATGTAAAGCAATGGCAGCTACAATATTACTGATGTTAAAACAAACAACCAATAGTATCAGCAGCACAACAACAGCTACATTAAAAATAACAGTAGCAGCAGCAGGCGGTCCGCATCCACTCGACCAGACCAGTGTTCATCCAGACTGCGCAGAACCAGGTCAAAGATCCAGACTCCACACACAGAGAGAGAGAGAGAGAGAGAGAGAGAGAGACAGAGAGAGAGAGAGGCACACACAGGCAGACAGACAGTAATCTACACAGTAATCTAATATTGCTACCTGTACTATAAGTCTGCATGGTCTTTGGTTTGTCCAACACCCTCATGTCCTGTTTTACCATGTTATGCCTTTACTACCTTCCAGACAGCCATTGTAGAAATCAACTTGAAGTAACTACAAACTACTCAAAATAGACAATCCTTCAGTGACCATCATCTGTTTTATTTTTATTATGGTTGAAACTATGGACTGATTATAAAGTCTGATTCTGTGAAGTGTTCATGTGCCGTTGAGAGGCTCCGACAACTGAGACTTGGATAACAGCTGCAAAACAACATTGAATTATATAGAGTTGGTTTAGACTTGCTCTATATTAACAAGTGCTATGAGATAACTCTGTTATAATATAGCGCTATATAAATAAAATTGAATTGAATTCATGAGATAAGTGAAAAATTAAACATAGATGCTTTGAAAGGGTAAGATTTTGATCGTATAAAGGTCCATGTTTGGCAGCCAACTCCTAAGCATTATATTTTACATTTGTTAAATTTCCTTATTTGTCACATACCTCCTGAAGTTACCCACCAGCACACAAATATTATTTGGTGGTGAAATATTGATTATAATCCTGTCAACCTCCTGCAGATATATTATGGTCATTCGGAGTTGCAGGTCAGCATATACTTTGCTTATGGTGCCTTTCAGCTGTTTACGCCCTAAAACCAAACTGCTGGGGTACAATGTACCCAATCTACTCAATTGACAGATAGCCAAACAGACAGCTCTTATCCTAAAAGAAGGCAACAAATTCAATGTGGTTGCAGTGTTTCCCACCCACTGCTCTCCTTCTTCCATGTTTAGCCCCACCATCTATCAAAACACATTACATTCTCCTGTGTCAGTGCCACCACAGCCCGCCTGCATCAGCTCTCCAGAGTCTGACTCTGTTCATTGTGGTGCCCTTACCCTGGGCATCATGTCTCCTCAGGGTGGGTCTAAGTTTATCCAGACTCTCCCAGACTCTGTGGCTGGTTGAGTGATGGCCGCAACCAGCAGACCTCAAGGGCTGATGGCAAGACACCACACATACTCTATACTACTGGACAGACTACACGAATATTTTAAGGAACATAGTCTGTCACCATCCCACACCGATTCCATAATCGTTCACTGAGCCACTGAACAAACATGACAAAGCTGACAGACCATAGATGTTGGCAAGCATGTAATTCAAGTCCATCTCTTTCTCACACACACACACACATGCGCACACTCATTTGCAAGTACACTGTCTCCAGTATATGTCAAGCTTGTTTTTGCTTTTATCGTTAAGGTCACACAATAAATTATATAGAATTTTTACACTTCAGGTTTGTAATCACTCTGAGCTGTAAAGCAACGGGCTGACAAGGGAATTCACCAGCAAACCTTTTCAGTGTTCTCCCAGATTCTGTTTCAGTTTTTAAACCTTGTGTGAACTCAACATTCCACCTCAGAGCAGAATATCTATTTCTAGATTGTCACCACTTGCTAATATAGAATGGGAGCCAGAGCCTTCAGCTACCAAGCTCCTCTCCTGTGGAACCAGCTTCCAGTCTGTGTTCGGGAGACAGACCCCCTCCTCACATTTAAGAGTCCATCAAAGTGGACCTTAAATTAAGATTATTTTTATTCCAAGGTCGGTTAAGTTTCACACACTATTAATCACCAGGATAATCCGCTCCGTATCAATACTGCTTTATAAAACAAAAAATGTGTCATAAATAATACAGAGAGCACAAAAATATGATGTATTTTTAACTTTACAGAACTCTCCCTGACTCAGCACATCTCCTGCAAACTGCTCGGGATGTTAAATGAATGGTTTGTAGTATTTCGGGTATTTTCTTTAGTGTTGCAGCCACCAAACTCAGTTCCTGGAAGTGGTAATAAAGTTAAATCATAAAACCAGGAGACGAATCTTTTCATAGTGAAGGGAAGGAGTCCTGCTCCCCAGACGACGACTCTCCTGACTTGTCTAGCGCCACCAACAGGACAAAGCGTCTATTTGTGCAAAAGAAATATAAATGATATAAGTGCTAGCTTGTCTCGGATTCAGATTTGAATGGCTCCATGATCTTTCCTCTAGCGCCCCCATCAGAACAGACTTCACATGTTGCGCTTCAGTTAAACCATCAGGAGGTTGTTAGTTGATGCTGTAGTACACTCTGCAGCCTCTAGGAGCGCTGTGAGTGCTGCTGGTGTTATTTCATGCAGAGAAAACATTCGTCCTCATGTGAACAAAGAAAGTAAAACCAAGTCGATGTGGTCAGATAATCCTGTGTGTGTTGGGGTTTGGGGGGTCCGGGCAGTCAGTCATGGAGGCTGCTGGAGATGGACGGTTCACCCCCGCAGCCACCCCCCCGCCCCAACCCCGAGACGGCCAATCAGCTGCAGGCCAGCGGTCAAACTCTGCGCCTGCATTATGCATGAAGCAGAGAGTCCTCAGAGGCAGCAGAGAGTCCAGTCCTCATAATGTTTACAGAGTTCACTGTGTGTGTGTGTGTGTGCTGCTCGGGGGTCCAGACTCGATCCTCACCGAGGGGAAACCAGCCTCTTCCTCTCACTCCAGCTCCACGTCTTCACAGTCAGGACCAGCTGCATTCACAAACATTAATAATAATAATAATAATAATATTAATAATAAGTCATTTTCATGTTTGAGCTGTGAGGCGCAAACGCAGTGAAAATCCCTGCGTGCCTGTTGTGAAGTACAGCAGTTTTAAATGAGCATGTTTGGGTTTTGGTTTTGGGTTTTAGCCTCAGTACTGACCTTTTCCCAGAATCCTGCTGGTTCTGTGGTGCTGGCATTTCACGCAGTGCGCTGTAGGATCATCAATCCGTGCATTTGGGCCTTTATTGTAACTGGGTTCAGTCTGCTGTTTGTCTGCAGACATTAGTCCTGAGGTCAGTAGTCCGAGTCCCTCCCCCAAAACAGAGAGACAACAAGACTTCCTGGAAGCCAAGTTCAAACCAGGAGACTCTGCGTCACTTCATGCTGTGCACATAAAGCTGAGTGTGAACTCTGCAGGTGACAGAGGTGGACAAACAGGTCTTAAAGAAACATCTCCGAGTGAGCGAACCGCAGGTACGATCACCTGGAGAAGAAGTGTCACTGCAGTTTGGTGATTCGATACTCAGTCTGTGTGTATGAACTCACTGCAGCTCTGAATGAGAACCTTCACACAGACCTGCAGCGGCGTCTCTGGAAACATCAGGCAACATTTAAACATTTCCACTTTGATACATGAAGTTAAATTAGGCAAACAGACTGACTGCTTGTTAATCTCGACCAGACCGCCTCTGATCGATACGGCCAACGCTAACAAGACGCCCCCCCAACAAAAAATGTACCGATGACGACCCCCTCAGGCTGAGACCAGAGACAGACCAGAGCCTCCACATATCTCCAGTCCAACAGGGGCTGTGGAGTGATAATGTGTGCATTAGTGAGGAGGAGGAGGAGAAGGAGGAGGCTCCCTGGGGCCCGGCACTTCTCCAACTTAATTATTGGGGGGGGGTCTAATGAACTGTAGGATTACAGAGGTGATAATCGTTGTCTTGGTAGGTGGCATTAAAAGTCTCGCTCTGTGTCATTAGGCTACGAGCCTGACAGTCGATAAGCAGGGAGACAAGAGCACAGACAGGCAGGCAGGCAGACAACCAGCCAGACAGACAGGCAGACAGGCAGACAACCAGCCAGACAGGCAGACAGGCAGACAACCAGCCAGACAGGCAGACAGGCAGACAGACAGGCAGCCAGACAGGCAGACAGGCAGACAGACAGGCAGGCAGACAGGCAGACAGACAGACAGACAGACAGGCAGACAGACAGACAGGCAGACAGACAGACAGTCCTCATGTGAGACAGTTAAACTTTATATAAAATAATAAGAGTTTAAGTTTCAGCAGATGGACGATGAACATTTGGTTCATACTAAACGGTTAATGAATGAACTGAAGACTAATCAATAGATGATCAGCTGATCGGTCCAAGCTGCTCTCCCTGGTGCTGAAATCTACACACTGTAAAGAAAAACATCGTTTCAGCCTTTAAATGTTAAAAAATAAATTGGAACAAACTAATTTTCTTTCTGCGAAACAGAAACGCGACGCTGCAAATAATTTAATCTAACTGATTAATGATTAATTTAATTGTCATCAAAGAGATTTTCAAAGATTCAGATCAGATGTGTGTGTAGAGAAATGTCAGCAGTCAAACGTCTCGTCACAGGTTCAGTTGAGAAAACAGAGGAAACAGACTCTGAAATCAATTAATTTGTTATCAAAATGGCAGCCGATTAATTTTCGGATGATCAACAAATGGATCGATGTTGTTTGAAGTGTCCTGTGGAGTCCAGCAGATCAGCTGTTCATCAGATGTCTCCTCCGGATTCCTTCGCTGGTTTGAAGATGACAAAATTTATGTGACGCCGTGTTTTTTACAGTGCGGCAGGTTTTGATGGAGACGCAGCTCCTGCAGCTCCGTCTTTGTTCTCTGCAGAACCTTCAGGTTCCTGATCAGCTGCTGCACAGAGAACCGGGTCCAGACCAGCTGGTCTGATCCGGTTCATGTTAAACCAAAACCGGGCGTGATCCAGTCCTCCTGAGACGCCTCGTGTCTCCTTCCTTCGAAGCGTCGATCTTCTGTCGGTTCCAGAGTTTTGCTCTAAAATCAGTCTGATGGTTCCTCAGATTTCAGATTTTAGATTCATTTTATGATTCATATTTGGCTCCAGACTTTAAAACGTTAAGAGAATGTTTCACCTGATGGAAGGTTCACTTACTGACTTGTACCCTCTTAGCCCCGTGGCCAATCAGAACTTTGAATCCTCATAATTTTCTTTCATCTTTAGTCGCTGAGAGAAACAGAACATCGTGCAGTCGGTGCGTTTCACAGCGTCCTTTCCACTGAAAGCTCAGGCGTGTTGTTGCTCAGCAGCTGGATAACTGAAGGCTGCTGTCAGTGTGAGGAGATAAACATCTGGCTTCATGTTAAAGACACTCGCATGAATCAGTCGTTTACTAATTAGAAAAGTGAGATTCACATATAAACAGACAGGAAGTAGCTTAACGGTAGGTGTTCGAAGAGTTGACGGTTTCTGTAACAGCAGTCAGACGAGATGTTTAGGAAGAAGAAAGACAAAGTACAAAAATGCACCGTAGGAATCTGTGGGAGCATCTCATCTCGCTCACTGTGTTTTTCAGGTTTTCATCTGTTGTTCTGACAGTTTGGACGTTTCTGTATTTCAGGACATGTCTCGGGCCTCGCTGGCGGAGCTGCTCCTGTCGGACCTGCTGCAAGTGGAGAACCAGGCTCTGGAGGAGGAGAACTTCCCTCTGGCTGAAGGAGAACCTGAAGACATCCATGTTGACCTGGAACGAGCCGCCGCCGCCGCCGGCAGCGGGCCGCTGCTCGCCCCCCGAGAGAGAAAAGCCGGCTGCAAGAACTTCTTCTGGAAGACCTTCACTTCCTGCTGAGAGCCTCGTCTTCGTCGTCTTCATCAGACTCTGTACAGAAACCGTGCGGATCCGACTGTCGGTGGTTAGTTTGGATGAAGTGTTTAGATCTTTGGGAGCTGATTCTTTCTGAATGTAAACTTTCTGAAACTATTTTTAATTGTGGGTTTGAATAAAATCTGTTTGAGACAAACGCTCGACCCCGTGTGCTGATGAGGAGGAGAACAATAAACATCTTCATCAGGACGGAGAGATGCAGGTTGGGGGGGGTCAGCAGTGCAACAACAGTTAATGAGAGGAGGCGCCATAGCAACAGCAGCGTCTCACTGACAACACACCAGACAATAAAATCAGACTTTATTGATCCCAGAGGGTTAATTCACACGTTACAGCGAGCAAACAAATAACTGCTTTCAATTAAAAGATCTTCTTATTTTTTTACCAGGACACAGCAGAGATCAGGGAGTCAGAATGTTAGACAGAAAACGTCTTCAAGGACCGAGTGGCAAAATATATTTTGGAGAACAGCAACAAGAGTGAACAAGTTAAATGTCTACAGAGACGATGAGTCCTAAGGTCAGAGGTCAGAGGTTGTTATTAAAACGTTCTGTTACTGATTACAGCTTTTATCCAGATGAAGGAAACATCATCATTACAGCAGGTAGGAGGGTCGGTTCATCGGTGACGTCAGAACAAAGTGAAGAGACGTTCAGGTGCTGCGCGGTGAAGAGATGCTCAGACCAGTTCAAGTCCTCAGCTCTGCTGCTGAGGAGGAAACTGAGATAAACATGTTACTTTATATTGATATTTCAAATTCTGGAGAGGAAACTGTGTTTTTAGACATTTTATGTGTGTGTGTGTGTGTGTGTGTGAGTGTGTGTGTGTGTGTGTGTGTGAGTGTGTGTGTGTGTGTGTGTGTGTGTGTGTGTGTGTGTGTGTGTGTGTGTGTGTGAGTGTGTGTGTGTGAGTGTGTGTGTGTGTGTGCATGTGTGTGAGTGTATGTCTGTGTGTGTGTGAGTGTGTG
>JAVQJF010041312.1:0-39548 GCA_036023855.1 Gadopsis marmoratus
ATACCTTGAAAGTCCTTGGGATACCTTGAAAATACACCTTGAGATACCTTGAAAAGATACCTTGAAAGTCCTTGAGATACCTTGAAAATATACCTTGAAAGTCCTTGGGATACCTTGAAAATACACCTTGAGATGCCTTGAAAATATACCTTGAAAGTCTTTGAGATACCTTGACAATATACCTTGAAAGTCCTTGGGATACCTTGAAAATATACCTTGAGATACCTTGAAAATATACCTTGAAAGTCTTTGAGATACCTTGAAAATATACCTTGAAAGTCCTTGGGATACCTTGAAAATATACCTTGAGATACCTTGAAAGTATTTGGGATACCTAGAAAATATACCTTGAAAATATACCTTGAGAAACCTTGAAAGTATTTGGAATACCTTGAAAATATACCTTGAGATACCTTGAAAAGATACCTTGAGAGTCCCTGGGATACCTTGAAAATATACCTTGAGATACCTTGAAAGGATACATTGAAAGTGCTTGAAAGGATACCTTGAAAGTCCTTGGGATACCTTGAAAATATACCTTGAGATACCTTGAAAGTCCTTGGGATACCTTGAGAATATACCTTGAAAGTCCTTGAGATACCTTGAAAATATACCTCGAAAGTCCTTGAGATACCTTGAAAATATACCTTGAGATACCTTGAGAGTCCTTGGGATACCTTGAAAATATACCTTGAAAGGATACATTGAAAGTGCTTGAAAGGATACCTTGAAAGTCCTTGAGATACCTTGAAAATATACCTTGAAAGTCCTTGGGATACCTTGAAAATATACCTTGAAAGTATACATACATATATCTATACACACACACACACACACACACACACACACACACATACATATATATATATACACACTGGCGTCCCAGGCTGGGATCCTGCGCCACAGAGCCACAAGAGGGGACCCGGACGAGTGTGTGGGGGCGTGTACGTCCCATACAGCCACGCCCCACATGCTATGGGACGCACCTGCGAGTCATTAGGTGATCAGCGACACAACTGGACGGGAAGTATAAAGGAACGGGATCAGCACCGGGAAGGGGGAAGAAGTTGGCCAGGTTGTTGGAGACGACAGAAGGAGTTCACCAACGGGGTTGACAGAGAGAACCCCAACCCGACGGATGAGCCATAGATACCCCCATAGGGAGGACATTTGAGTTGTGTTTTGTCCTAATCCCTTTTTCCCTATAAGTTTTGAATAAAGAGACTTTAAGTTATTGGATTCCCGGCTGTTGAGCGTCCTGCTTCATGGTAAACCAAGAGTGAGGGAGCGGTGGCTGCCACAACACACATAGATACCTTGTGTGTATACTTATACATACATACACATACATATATACATATACATACATATACTTAAAAATATCTATTTCGCCAGAGACCATGGTTTTCAACCTGTTTCCTATGATCAGTCACATTGGTTTCTCTATCCATGACTGCATTTTGTACGTTACAAGTAATTTTAATGGTCTAAATCTAACCTAACCATAGTTGAGGCCTCAATAGTTCAAATAGCTTTAATACATTTTAGAAGCCAATGACAACCTGTGCTGTTGTTAAGGTATGAGGACTTGATTTGATCAGCAAGGAATTACAATACCCCCCCCGCCCCATGTTTCTCATGTAATTAGAAGCAGCGTGAAATTAGCATATGATTTATTCTGCATGGGAATTACACAGGCAGTGCACTGACTGCACAGACACTGTAGCTAGCTAGCAGTGACTGTGTGTGAAAGGTGGCCATGTGTGGCTTTGTGCGACTGCAAAAACTCATCTCAGAGCTCATCAGGTCCTCTCCATTTCTCTGTCATTTTCCTGCCTCATCTTTGCTTCAATTAGCAATGCTCAGGTCAAATTCAAATCAATACATATACACCGACTTAAATTTCCATCACGTTCAGTCTTAGAGATTATGCAGCGCTATAACATGACACTACTAATTCCTCTACCTTTAGGAGAGGACAGTCATTATTCACACAAACAAGAGGGCACTTCTCAGAAAAATCTTTTAAAAACAGAAAATAAAAAGCAATGCTGTAACTTTTCAAGTGAGGGCAGTCTATTTGAAGAATTTTCAGTTTCTGTTAAAGCACCTTTTCAAATTATTTATAGTGCCATATAAATACGCATGATTATTTTAATAAAAGATTTAAAAAGTAATATTGATTAAAATAGGCTACATTATATAAAGCATAACAAACATGTCGGAGACATGACATTGCTTTAACATCTGCCGGGTAATGTAGCTGTGACTGCACTGTAAGTCCTTCACCTGCATTGATTCATCCAAATCATAGGAAAGCACGCACAAAATCAAAAATGCTCACATTACAGTCACATACAACGCAGAGAGGGTGCCCCATTGGCACAAAGCAATTACAAAACCAACACACACACACACACACAAAGCCATAGTCCGCAGGCAGTCAAAGAGAGACAAATTACCACCCTGTCAGATAAAATCAGACTCGACATCATTTAATTAATTTCAATGTATATTAGCATTTCTTATTGTGATTTTTCTCTCTCCTTGCAGTGTCTCCGTCCTCCCCTCAGCCTTTTCCTGAGGAAAACATCAGTTTGAAAAATGATCAGCCTTCTTTTCTGTCTATTGTTGCAGGCACTTCCCATCCATATCTCTCTCTCGTCTCTTTTAATCTCAACAGTGCAGTCGCATATGAGATGTGCCTGGACTAAAGTGGTAATTTAAAGTGGAGACAGGGACACATGTACCCCCTGTAATTTTGTATAACAAATTTTTCCTCCTGAGGTAACCCCAAAGGGTCAGGGACGACCTCACCTCTCCCAGACATGTGAGAGAAAGAGAGAGAAATGTTGCAATCCGTGGTTCACTCTGTCGCGTTTACTCACAAACAGCGTGCATGGCTACTCAGAAGACTCGTAACACACCTGGCAGTTAGAACACTGGCCGTGTTCATCATTGTGATAGGAATATGTCACCCAACTCAACAGTATGACTCTTTAATGTTTTTTTATGTTAATTTTGGACAAAAAGGTAGTTAGGCGTATGCTACAATATATCCAGCAAGGCTTGGACCAACAATTTGTGATGGATTTATAACAACATAATAAAACAATAAGGTAAGCGGCGATGGGTCACATACATGCTGTGTATTCCACACATGAATAGTATACCATTAACACCACATTACTTTTGTTTGTGAAAACTGTAATTATGTTGGATTGTGCCAACATTGAAATGAAAGTCACACTCCTCAGTTGGACCATTGATTTCAAAAACCATTTGGGACATAAAATAATGGAGTCTCGCTAATCTGCACTCTAATCTCCGTTACACTCGGCATCGTGATGCATACTGAAAGATGTGAACCCACTGCTACAAATACAATAGCTGCTACAAATACACTGCTGCAGCAGAACATGCAGGATGCAGGGCTGTGTGTACGTGAGCATGCGTTGCTGTTCCCTCACTCACTGTGTGGATTGTGCACAGTCATGTGGAGGTGACCTTTTGCTTTTCTGCCTCACGCTGCTTACACTATAAGCAAGTTTCTGATTTGCAATATAAAACTATGCAGATTTCTCTATTGTAAATAACCATGTACACACACACACACACACACACACACACACACTAATTTGACCTTTTCCAACTGGGGAAAGACTGATGTACACCCAAGAAATAATCATTTTAAAAATCACAGGAAAACATTCATCCAAATGTACAAAATGTTCACTGACATCTCCGATAGCAGCAGACATTGATTCCTTTAAAAATTTACAGGAAATTTGAATCAAAATGTTTCCTGATCTATATATAAAAAAGCATGTGATGGACTGTACAAATAATTAAAATTTACACACAACATGAAATATCAATAGATTATTCTGACTTTTCTCACAGAAGTCCAGATGCACCGCAAGGCCCCACACAGCAGGAGCCACCTAAACCATGAGGTTTAGGTTGCTATAGCAGAATATGGAGAATCGTGCACAGTGTAAAACCCTCACTTGAACCTGAAAGTAGCTTTAGTTGCCTACAGTTAACCGTACCTTAACTGGAGGATCTGCGGGTCGAAGAATATTCATGCGAGTCATTTTTAAAAACAGCCATATTGCTCATTCTGGCTGGCAAAATAGACAAATGATTACTGATGCTACCAGAAAGTGTTCCTTTGGTAAAAACACAGCCATTAAAGGCCACAGATCTGCACTTTCCAATAGCGAATCAGTCAGATAAGAAAAACACAGTCTTCTTAAAAGAAAAACTCTAATAGCTCTGAATTTTGCAATGAAATGAGAGGCACTGAGCATATTATTATAAAAACTTTCATATGAGGGATAACTAGCCTACAAAAATGATTTTATAAATCAGAACCAGATCAGATCATTATCTTGTTTCTTGCTTTCTCCCTTTCTGGAAACCACCATCTGCTCCTCAGTATGTACAGTCAATGTCTTTAATTGCAGAGTTCTTGATTTACAGGTGAGGCCATGCAATGCGGTGCACCTGTAAATGTTGTTTGCATTACTCTAATGATGCAGCTTAACAGAACATCTATCCAGAGTATTTTGATAATTCTGGTCCTGGGCATGCATGTAATTTCATGAATGTGGTCATGGACCTGTTTATCCCTTCAGATATGAGGCATAGTCATCATCTTACCTCTATTGTCTCTCTCCTTTTCTTTACTTTTCTCCTCTACATTTTCAGTTAATCCCCTCCTATACACACAAAGTCATGCCCAGACAGTCTCCCACCCACTCAACAACAACCAGGTATGGCACTATCTGATATCTCCCTAGCAGATTAAGGCCTTGGATAGCAGCACCATAAACAAGTACCTGATCAAAGCTCTCTGTCACGGATTATCCCCTTCAGAAACAATGTACGGTAGAATTGACACAGGTAAAGCTGTAAAATGTCAAGGAAGCTTGGTCCTTTTATTGGTTTTCAGCTCAATTATAATACAAAAGTGTGAGAGACATGTCTGGTATGTGAAAGAAAGTGTCAACATCTGTACTAGAAAAACGGTAGGATTTTGAAAAAGTTTAGGGGAAGGGCAAATATTTTTGCCATTCTACTAGCCGACAAATCTGCTATACTGTCACTCTGTCTACTCACCCTGTTGGCAAGGAGTCCTGAGAATAAAGGTTGCAGAACTCTACCGATCATACGGTATGGGACTGACTGTGATTACATACAGATGTTACATTAGGGGCTAAATATTTTTGGCAGTCTAAATTGGCCGCAGGTGTGACTGTGAGCGTAAATGGTTGTCTGTCTGTATGTGTCATGCCTGTGATTGACTGGCGACCAGTCCAGGGTGTTCCCCTGCCTCTCGCCCAATGTTAGCTGGGATTGGCTCCAGCCCCCCCCCCCCTTTGGGATAAGCGGTATGGATAATGAATGAATGAATGAATGTGCTTTTCACTTGAAAACCAACATTAATGAGCAGCAAGCAGTCAGCTTGCTAACATCATGTTAACAGTTTGCCACTTTCCCAAACTTTCACTTTTATTTCTGTTAAATCATTATGCATTTAGCCTATTTTGCCTTTTACTGGCCTTTGGGCAAACGATCAAGCATCGAATATTAACATCAGAGTTGCCTCTCAACCAAGCCTTGTGTCAGCATGACGAATACAAAAGAATGGCCGAATAGAATTTATATATTTATTATATTACCAGGGGACCTCATGTGATTTAGAAATTACCCCCCTTCACAAAGTCTGTATAGAATGCTCCATGGGGAAACAGAAAACTACTGAAAGTTGCAGCGGTGTGAACTGGCTCATCTCAGCTCAAGTCGGCGATTCAGCTTGTTAAATCACCGGTGGCTGGTATTAGAATGTGAGGCACGTCAGCTCGTGGCGAAGTCAACAGGTCATCTCGACCTTCAAGTAAGCAAGTGACTCACTATCACTATCCACATTCATATTAGAAGATGCTACAGATATCCAGCTACAAAAATGCCTGAAAAGCCAGCAGATAGGACAGAAGTAGAGTCATTGTTATTGAAACAATTCACTGTCTTGTCTAGTCCTTTGGTGTAAATTGGCAGGTGTCGGTGCATGGGCAAGTAGTTGCAACTGGAATTAAGGATAAGCGGTTATAGGTAATGGATAAATGGATGTTTTAATAGGGGAAAAATGACTGGAGACGGTAGTATTTTAACCACAGTGCTTCTCAGGTATTATATAGCTCCATATTAAGAAGATTAAGAAACTGTTTTTGCATTATGTAGATGGTTTTGTCTCATCAAATTTCCTTTTTGTCTGGGAAAAACAGCTGTTGACAAATATCAATGCTGCAAACTCGTCGCCATTCTGCGAAATTCACCATATTGAATAAAAAACAAGGCACCGCCGTTATTCTGGTGTCGGCAAACTAAATGATGCTACACAATGCTGCCATCCTCAAATTAAGGAGAGGGAAGGAGAGAAGTGGTTGAGTAAGAAAAATTGGCAAGAAAGAGGCACATTTCTAAGCCACAAAGTCAAACAACAGAAAATGATTAGAGCTGAATTTAGCTATTGTTGATAATTCTTTTGACAAAGGTAATAAATAACCTGTATATTGTCCCAGAACCCAAGGTGATGTCTTCAAATTACTTGCTTTGTCAGGCAGTCCAAATCCAAAGATATTAACTGATATTAAACAGAGAAAAGCAATAAGAAGACTGAACCAGAAAAAAACATTTTTGGAAAATAAATGGCTGAAAAGATTAATTGATATCAAATTAGTTGCTGATTACAGCGGTTCAAATTAGTATTCTGCCAGCTTCTTTTCTTTAATATTCTTGTGTTTACAAACTTTCTAAGTGAAAATTATTGGAAGGGGGGTTGCCCTTTCACCATCAAATTAAAACAGCCAATGAATTTGCTGTGTCCATTTAGAGGAAAATATAAAAGTAAGAAAGGACACTCTGTGTTACCTTCTTTTGTTTCTCTTTGGAAGTGGGTGTTTCAGTATCTAATTGATGAATAGCAGCCATAACTGGGAGCTGCGTCCTTCAATTGAACTTTAATTCAAATGAGCATCAATCATTTTCCCCCTTTAGAACATAATGGATACTCGCAGCTCCGATTACTGTACATTTGTCCTTGTGAGGTCACTGTGTGTGTGTAAGAGACAAAGAGAGAAAACAGGGATTTTTTATTGGAAATGGTAAACAAGGGGCAAGGAAATCTCACTCCCTATGAAAGCAAGTCCCCCCCCCCGTCCCCGGGTATCCATTATGTAGTGAACAAGGCCTCAGCTGTGCTCTTTGCACACCCCACCACTCAAATATTGAATGTTTTGTCGTTCATACAAACAAACCTAAGCAATGTTAAAGGGACTGCAACAATATGGGAAAAAGAGAGTGCACATGTACACAAGTTTTAGACCATTCAAGTTCACACGGTCACATTATTGGGACTCACCTCGGTTTTGGGGTCAGTACCTGGTCCTCAAGGTCAGTCATTAAATTTCAGTGTTAAGACCTGGATAGTGTTTTAGATAAGGGTAATTGTTGGGGTTAGCATGTAGTAGTTATGTTAGGGTTACCATTCGTCTCCAGAGATTGAATTTAAGCCAATGCAATGTCCTTGTAGGTGACAGAAACAAGTTTGCGTTTCTCAGTTGGGCTGAACTCATGGTGATACTGATGGCACTATCTAGTAGTCCTTTTCACTTTTAAAAGGAATAACAACTGCATAAAATGAGAAAGAACAGGACTGCCTCAACATTTCTTAGTGTTCTGTCATTAAAATACTTTGTTTTGGACGTTGACAAAACATTGCCAACTCAAGGTCCACTTGCTAACGTGTAGCTTTCAACATTTCCATGGTCTTTAGAGTTTGGATTGTTTTCTTTGATTTTCAAGGCAAAGAATTACATTTCTTGTGTAACATTTGACAAGTCTTATGTGTGAAGAGCTACTACTGTTGCTACTATATGAACAAACACTACCAGTTAACAAAGACCAAGTGTAATGGTTGAAGGCTCCCGAAATAAAACTTGTAATTTGACTTTAAGCTGGCATTGTTGTCATATTACTATACTACTACTCCAACATCAAATTTTAACCTTCACACTTGATCGTAATTTGAACAGATGTATTCATTCAAAATGCATAGGTGTGCTCTCTTTTTCTTTTCGTTCACAAATCTTTGTTTTTCCATTAACTTCAGATGGAATCTTGACTTATTTTAGCATTTCAGGTGGTACTGTGGTCTTTCAGTTTTGCATGTAATAAAACATGAGATGGATCTGTGCTGCAAATTTGTTCAACAGATTGGAAGAAGAATCTTGTTCCAATTATTTAGTTATGTTACGGGATGCGCAGTACACACAACAGGGAAAGGACCGAAATGCAGACAGCACAGGCAGACTGGAGCTGTTCTACAATTTATTTCTACAAACAAGCTTACGTGTAGGTAACGCAGGAAGACAGGCAACTGGTAAGTCCAAGCCTAGAGAGAAAAGCACGATGAACATGCACGGGGCACCACAGAAACTAAACACCTCAGAAGCAGTACGACTGACAAATCAGGGGTACAAACAGAATAAATCAACAAAGGAAAGGAACCAGTATATATAGACAAGGAACTAACGAGGAAATCAGGGGCAGGTGAACACTAGAGAACAGGTGTGGCTAATCAATGACGCACATGGGCAGGAACTGAACAGACAAAAAGCATTTCAAAATAAAACAGGAAACACACCCACGGGATGTAACATGTTGCAACAAAGAAGGTTGTGTTTCAAAGTCACCTTTGGATATCAGCTTGAGCCAAAATTTATGAATCTAGATTAGCAAGATCTGTGTGTAGCCTAATATTGAAAGATTTGGAAAAGATTAGGAAATCTGCTTTACTTAGTGGGTCACTAATCATACTGTTAACATTACGTAATTACATTTTATTCTATGTTCCATGTTTGTCAGATGGTTTTGGTTTTATGAAGAACACATTAACAACAATATAAGAACAGTCTGTATATGCTGTATTCCCTATAATTCCTACTAGTTTTTGTTAAAATAAAAAATAAATTGAAAAACTATTTATTCATGGCTCCTGCCTTTCTCATGTCCAATCAATAGATCCAGTGTGATTTAAGCCATAAGTAATGTGTGCAGTTAGGCCTGAAGCATTAATCGTAACAAATATCTGCCTGATTCTATTCATTCTTACAGAGACTAATAATGACAGAGCCCAGCCTTAGTTTGTGCAGTTAGGCCTTTTCATTTTTTCTTTCATTCTCAACATTGTTAACTGGGCTACCAGTTTTTCCAGCAATCAAGTTTTTCCAGCAATCAGGATGAGGTCCATGAAAATTGGTTTCATTCCCTCGCCTTGTGTAAAGCCTTCAAAGGTGGGCTGCGAAACAACCTACCAGTGAAACACACCTTCCTATTCCAATAACATCCTCATCAATGTTGAAACCAGAGAAGGCACAATCACTTCAAATGAGTTCACCTATCACCTAGTTGTTGGCTAATGAGATACCTAATTTAATTCATTACCGTGCCATACAAGGGTTTGACTAATGAGGGTGACCCTTTGCTGAATTCAAAACCTGCATCTGATAGTTGCTGTGGGGGGTGGGGGGGGACATGGCTGTCTGCTCTTGAGACACAAAATAAGGTGTGTTTTTTATGACTGTGCTGTATTCATCGAGCCAGTCAAACAGAGATATTTGGCTTAATGATAGGTGCAGACTACATCACTCCTATGTAGTACAGAATCACAGAACATCTGCATCTTTCCATTATCAAGAACAACACTCCTTTAGCTGTGATTGGGGACATCACTCTGTTATTTGATGCACCAAATAACAGGATACGTTTGTAAAAGAACGTAATAAATGAAAGAATGTGGTAGTTTAATATGTAAAACATAAATAAACAAGCAGTGGTTCCCACATTTCTCAACCTGAGACCCCTTAAACTTAATACGACGAGCAAAACAAAACCAACTGGATTCTGAATATAGGCTGACCGGTGGCTAAAAATAGCAGGCCAGCTATGGAGACAAAACATTTAAATACGACATTTTTGGAGTTATTGAGAGTCACATTTATCCTCTTTTGGTCTGCATTAATTGGCATGCCCACCGACAGCCCCTGCACCAAGCTAACACAAACTGCAGTATTGCAGTCTGTTAACTGAAGGGAGACCAAACTGATATCTGTACCCCCAGTATGACGGCAAATAAACAAGACTGGCAAAATGTCAAAGTAACAAAACATTACTGAGATTAGTAACTAATGTAATTACTGAATTTCAAACTGTAATCCCTTACTACTTGCTGCTCAAAAGTAATCACATTACTGTGACATGTTACTAAGTGATCACTGCCCAACACTGCTTGCAACCCATTATCAATTGTTCCAGTGGTTCCACAGAAGAGGCAAAACTGTACCACTCAATCTGGGAAGGTAAGAGACAAGAGATATAAAAGGGGATACCATATTTAGTTTCAGACAGCACATGATGTGTGAGCATTTATGAGCAGGCCAGAGCAAACAACTGAGTATCCTGAAGGACAAGGATTGGGATCAGAGACATCTAGATGAAGCACAGACAGGACGCCATGGAGCCAATTGACGCACAGTTGTGGAAAAGAATGAAGGTGAGAAACGGGTAGAGATAAAAAAAATAAAAAAATGGGAGCAAAACTGCATGAAAAATACATGAAACATTTTTGGGGTTGGTCATGATTTTACCTTGGCTCAGTTCTCAAATAGGAATAACTTCACAATAAAAAGAAAAGATAGGGCTGCTGACCCAAATCGCAACCCTTCATAGAAAAACCCCTGAAAAGAGAGGAACACCCCGTCTCCCTTTCTTCCTATCTTTTCATTTCTCTCTCTGAGACCAAATATTGAAAGAGAGCCCTTTCTATATTGAAAGGGCCTCTTTTTAGCCGGTCAAACCTGTTGTGTAGGTGACAAGAGAAGGAACACATTCATCCACATCCTCATGTGCCTTTTTACATCCCCATAGTCTCTATCTCTCTCTGCAAGCGCAGAGGCTTGGAAAAAGTCCATTAAGGCCTATCTTAATGAAGAGGGACAGGACACAATGGCACCCGCAGAGAGGTGAGTGGTGATCAGAGAGGTAGATGAGGAGTCCAGCTCGTCCACTGTCCCCAGTGGACAAGACAAAGCTTTGGACTTCAGCCTGTGCCGATACAGCAGGACAGGGTAATGAATGGGAAGGCAGTACTGCCGGATCCATCAACTCACCAATCTCTCATCAGCACTGCTCCCACCGGTGTTTCATTAATATACTCCTCCTTCTCTTCCCATGGCTTTGTCTGAGGTGTCTGTCCATGCCACAATAGCTATTGTTCACTCTGAAGTAGAGAGTTAGCGCTTTTTGAAGGGGAATATAATGAGTAATTATGTGATTTAACTGACCTCCACTCAAGATGAGATTTTCCCAAGTTGTTCCTAATGACAACAAGCCTGTCAAAGAGATAAAACACACCTAGCGCTATGGCAAAACATCTGTTTCTACAGTTACTATAGCTGGTGCTTGCTTATTTAAAAAATGAATTCAGATGCGACAATGTGCCCACCTTTAAAGGGCTTCTGGAAGCATTTTTGAAGACTGGAAAGCAGCCGTGCAATGGATACAGTGTTCAAGACGGTTTAGTGGTCCATGATTATTTATCCAATGAAAGGTGCTCATCCAGTGTGTACTCCGGAAACGTTTGAGTCAGTGTTTGTTCACAAATTATCAATGCAAAGTGTGATAATAACCTTCTGTCATTTAAAGTGTCCTGTCAACAGTTTACAAAAATGCATTTTAACATTGCCAACAATGGGGATCATGTATTTCTGTCCCCGTGGGTTTTATTTTGTTGCAATACAGCAGTTAAGCACTGGGACAAATTGGCAGCAAGGCTGATTCTGACACACCTTATCAAGTTTTCTCAAAGTCCCAGTCATACGGCCGTTAGAGTGTCATTAGCTTCTGTAACGTATTTCTGAGTTAAACTGAATGATTTGCTTGTGGCTTATTAGTGAGCATGAGTCTCTGGACAATATGGAGCTATTGAGGTCTGTAGAGGACTGTTTGCATTTTTAAATCAGTTGGTGCAGGACAGAGAGACTGAATGGGGCCTCATAGACCTGATATTGAAACACACCCCGCCAACCCGTAATTCTCTTCTGCTAGGCGATACGACTCATGAGCAAACAGTCACATGTAGGTTTTATATAATGGAATGGGTTAGCTGGTCTCCCCAAATCTATGTAAACGATCCCCCTTAGCACAGCTGTATTGGGTCATCCACACATGTAAAGTTTCAAGGGCAACCACATCTCTACACATCGAGCCTCCCATCTAGCTGCTCTCCAAAGGCCTGCAGTTCACCCACAGCAGATCACTCCAGCAGCTTCTAATCAATCACAAAAGTGCCTTCACTTAATGGATTATTGTATTTAGAGAGCATCTGCACCATATTTGGAATTCTGCATTGCATTATTGTTTATCAGACCTCACTTCCCCTTACAGCCTGCCCCAGTGCATTGTGGGCCATGAATGGCCTTCTGGTATGCTGACAGATTGGACATCCTGCCCCCCCTTGGCACCGTGCCTAGAAGGGGTGCCACCTCCTACCCAGGACGCTGCTCCAGGATTGTAAGCTTGCTCAGAGCAAAGAGAAGTTATTTAGTGAAGGGGGATGTTCCCATTAGAGTGATGAATGGCCTAATTACTGGAAGTAAACAGTCCCTGGGAGATGAAAGACGAACCGGGGTCTACCAGGAGGGATGAGTCGCTGTATTACAGGTCCCATCCAGCCTGGATTAGGGAGGGATGCACGGCTTGATTAAGTGTGTTTGTGTGTGCGTGTCAGTGTATGTGCATGCACACATTCCTTGGAGTTTCTTAATCCTTGTTGCTTTTCATGTATCATCGTGTTGGTTAGTTTAGGTGATGACACCCTGAGCAAAACTTTCTAGCATGCATTTCGTTGTTCCACCTAGTTCAGTCACTTACGTTTACACACTGTGCATTATGTGGATGTTCACCATCAACTCAAAGACAACAGTTGAATGTCACCAGAATCCCTTTTGTCCTGTTATCATGATATTATTTATCTATATTATATATGCTGTTTCAGAAAATAAAGCAGGTAATACCTATGAATGACTGCAGAGGTCCTAACTGTGGATCAGATCGCCACAGTTAGCTGATGTTGCTTAAGGTCCACGTTGGTTTTGTTACAATGATTGTCCACATTATCCTGGAACTACAGTCAATGCAAAATTACTTGATCAAGAGATGTGATTGCTATCTGAGAGTTATTTGTGTCTGGTAGCGGTAGAGGTTGTAATTCTTGTAATTCAACCCAGAAATGTATCAAGTTTTCTGAGCCACAGATTCCATCACAGGATTTCTGCAGCTTATTTCCCAAAGGGCTTTTCAAGTTATGTAGAAAACAGTCTGTGGTTTTCATGTCGGAGAGATGTTCACGTTTATATTGCATGACACAATTTTTACCCATTAATAATACTTTGAATTCTGAGGCTTATGATGTTAGCTGCCTACTTATAATGTGCAGTTCCAGCGTTGCAAAACTTTTTTTGCAAACTCGATTTGTGAACATTTTATATTGAACTCATTTTCTTCATTTGTCCTAAACACAATGCAAAATTCAATTTGGAAATTTGTAGCAATAACCCATGGTTGGAGGCATCTTTGGGTTGGTATATACATCCTGGTTTTCATCAGACATTCACCTGTGATCCAAGCAAGCTTTAATTTAGATAAGTTGGGCTACTCAGACGAACTGATTGCTTTAGTGACAGGAGCACCTGTTGTAAGAAATTTACTGATTGCTGATGTGTTATCCAAACCAGGGAGGCCAATCAGTGTAGCTTGTGCATTGGAGCCAGCCCATTTACTGACAAACAGCTGCAGCACCTCAGAAGTCCTGTCTTTATATCAAAGTTGCAAGCTCTGCACGCTTGCTAGCTAACGAGATACATCAAATTGTTGTAGTCATTTGTTTTTGGTTGTGATTGAAACTAACAGTTTCACAATGTTTCCAGTCTTTAAGCTAGTTTAACTCCATCCCCAAACCAGATCTCTGTCCTGCAGAAAAACAAAATGAATGTTGTCATCAGACTTTAGGTAAGCCAGCAAACAAAAACGGAAGGGTGTTCCTTCAAGCCCCTAATGTTAGAGTAGGTGAGAAGGCAAAGGCATATTTCAATCTGAGAAAGCAGTCTTAGCACAATAGAAATCAAGAACCAAAGTAAATTTGACCAAAGATCCTAAGATTTTAGGAATACTCAGCATGCTGCTCACCCATGGCCACACCTTTTTTTGGACAGATGGCGATTACAATCGTGTAAAAGATCCCAGTGTGACTGAGTTCATACCAGTGACCATAAAGACATCTACGCACAGGCCATCACATAAACCACCATTAACTCAGTCAATGTCCCTTGCATGCTGCTGCCTCCCTGTCTCTCGTCCAGACTGAGCTATTCAGCATTTTTTATGATCGATTACACAGTTAGTCAGGGGGAACCACTGGGCCTTTGGGGAGCGGCAAACACACCCAGACACACACAGGCACACTACTATTTTGCAGCACATGTTTAAAAGCCTCCTTTGACCTTGATCATGAACTATGAAGAACATGACACCTAATAAGTGTTTTTCATTGTTTACTGTCCCTGTAAATGTGTAAATCACCCCAGCTTGTACAGTCAAGGGTACAGTGGACAGCACAGAGCAATGTGGTTGTGTGTGTGAGGGGTCACTGATGAAATACTACACAGGAGAGAGACTGACTCACTGATATACTCCAGCTGGCATCAACATACTATAAGGATCAGTGATACAAGATGATTGATAATTGTTAATCAGTTTATTTTATTTATATGGAAAAGGTTAAGCCAGGCTTACATTGGTTTTCTCTAATCTGCCTCCCAGAGTGGGCTGTTACTGAGGCCGTGTACATGTTTGTGAATGTTCCAGCATGTGTGTCATCAGCATATCATATCCTCAGGTGGAAATGGGGAAAAGGTCAAAAGGTGACAGGAGTGCAGAACCATGGAAGGGAGAGGTGGAGCTAGTCTCTGACACTGGCAGCATCTCAGCCCTCGAATTCATTGTTGTCATGTTTGGGAGGGAGGGACAGGGAGAAGGGACACCAGCTGCTATGAGAGGCAGTGCCAGGGCAGACGGGGAATCAGCAGGCGGCATTCTGGTATACTGCCGGGAAAGTGCAAACACAGTGTGGTCGGCAAGACGTGGTAACCTCCCCGTCCTCCCACTTCAGCCCAGCTCCCTCACCTTCCCAGTCTCACCCACCTCCTCACAATATGCACTGTTTCATCCCGCTCAATCGTCTACATCTATCCCCATTTTTCATTTAGAAAAAGAAAAAGAGAGGAGAGTTCTCTCTCTCCCAGGATAGAACACCATTTCGAATACAGTTTTATCGGCAGTTTCTGTTCCTGTGATTTAAAATGCATACACAGCTGTGCCGTTTAGGTCCTAATAGTTAGAGAAAATCCCCATCAGGGACAAACAAAGTGAGTTCCCTTTGGGTTGGAAATTAGTTCTACACTCTGAAACAAAAAGTGCTCAGACGACACACCCTGAGGGGACAGTTCACACGAGTACACAACACAGTCCTCGCACAGGCAGCACACACTGTCGGACTGGCTTGGCTGCACCTTCTGTTGCAGACTTTATCCGTTTCCTCGTTCTCTCTCCTTCTTTCAGTGTGAAGAAGAGGCTCTCATTCCTCACCAACCCCCCCTTCCTCACTCCAACCCTGAAGTGTGGATCACAGGAGATGAAAAGGCTTAGGCAAGTAAAGCTCTCTTCTTCCCCTCACCGAACATTTCTAGTAGTTATTCATTCATGACAAAACCCATTCACGCTCTGACAGCCTACGTCCCCACTGATGTATGGTGTCGTCTCCCGCCACGGTCCCCGCTGCCTTGCACCCCCCCCCCCCCCCCCCACCTGATTCTGCCCTGAATATCGCTTTAGCTCAGGCAGGATATGACGTTGGGTTTGGGGGTTAATTCATACATACCACAGCTTTGATACATAACAGAGAAAATACGCTGATGGGGCTGAGTGCCAAGAAAATCTGTTTAAGATCACATGTCTTCGAGCGATGTCCCCGACGTGTGAATATGAATGAAGGAGGCAAATTAATGCTATCGCCTCTCCTTCCTCTCTCTCGCTCTGTTATTTATTCACATTTCATTCAGTGAGCACACAACCCCCACGGTTCCTCTGTCAGACCTGGCAAATACAAAGTGTGGGCAGCTACGGATGAATCTGATTGCCCTCTCTGCCTTCCCCAATGCCTGGGTGCAAAGGAATCAGAGCTGTTTGTAATGCTGTTTGGGATGGTAAGGGTCAACTTGTAAATCAACCTGTTTTTGTTTGCCCTTAGAATTAATTAGCATACAGCGCAGAGATCCATAAGTCTGCCCCCTTCAAAGAAGAGGCTGCTCCGTGTACTTGCATGATAGTGTGCAAATCTTCTCACGCCGTTAACAGCACACATGGTTGCTCCATATGAAGCGCACTTGTGTCATAGAGGTAAGAAAAGATAAATCCTTACAGCTGCAAGTGGATGTAGTAGACACGTAAAGGAGAGCGTGTCCCCCATTTGCAACAGTCTCGTAAACTTTCATGAAATTAACAGGGATCCTATGAATAAGTTTAGGCAAGCTAAACCACTTGTGTTAAGCTGCCAGTGTGCTTCTTCAGAAGTGTTTGTAGGATGGACGTATAGCTTCAGAAACTCTCTCCCCCAATCTGACGTCAGGAAGGTGTGGCTGTGCCCGACCATTTCTGTCCCTTTCCCAAATCAATATTCACACCCACTTGACTCTGTGATTGGTCAGCTGTGCGGAGCAGGCTTTGAACTTATCTCTGTAGCTCTCGCTCTCTTTCTTGGATTTTTTTGTTCATTACACCACTATTTCTGTCGCTATTCATGTGGACAATCCAAGAGCAACACTATGACTGCCTTCCTGGAGAGACTGTCTGAACATGTGCACTTTTTAGAAAGGAGATTGGAAAGTGATTTTGTAAAAGGAAAGAATTCTGCTCATGTGAGTCTATTCTAAGCCTTGCATCTCAGATCAAGATTTGGCTGGTACCCCACTCTTTCACACTCCCACCGACTCTATTCTGAAGCTTCTGTTGACTTCTGTTACAATACCCCATTCATTTGGTCGAAATAGATAATTTGGTTATATATCGGTGTGTTTTCAAATAACATGTCATTCTGGCATTCCAGGTTACAATCAGCAGCCAAGAAAACATGAAAAATATTTCAAACGCGAGTATTAACAAACATTACAAGTATCACCAAGTACAGTATGGACGCCTTGGTCCAATATACGTGTGAAAAAACTTCCCAGTTGTCGAACTGAATCTTATTGCCAAAAGAAGTATTAATAGAAATTTCAACAGAAAACACAGACTCACTGGAATAAACCTACAGTGGTGACAGATGGTTATTATCAACATCAAAATGATTTTCATGAGGACATTTTAAAGAGGGATAATGTGTTTTTAAAAATCACAAAGCAATTGCCATTTAAATTAATGATGTATTGCTTTGTTACGTGTATCTCTTTCATTTGCATTTTGTCTCTTATTGTGTCTGTTATAAATCCTATGTAGTGAACCATTCCCTTTCCATTTCCCTTAATAAGGAAATGTAAAATGTTACTCTGATAATAATATATAACAGTCTTATCATTAAAATAAATAGTTTGGTCTGCACTATAAAATGGAGTAAGAAAGTTAGTTTGTTACTTTCTTAAAAAAGACAATCATGCATTTAGAAACTGGGTTTAAACTTGGCTTCTCTATTCATGCGTGTTAGATATGTCTCTCATCTAGTGTCACTTTCAACCTGGCACTTCACAAAACCACAGTTCTTCATTCATATTAGTGCCAGCCAGGCAATCGCTCACTGAACCCTCACAAAATAGTTTGGCTAAGAGGATTTGGCTAATATCTCATTAGCTTAAAGGCAACAGCTCATTCTGCCCTCGCTTTTATTTGGACAGCGTAGCTCTGGATTAACACTTTCTAAATAACAAATGCCACAAGCCAATTTATTTGGCTTTGTTCACTTTAATTCAATTTCCTTTACCCCCTGAAAACATCCTCAGATAGATTTTTATTAGGACTGTGAAGGTTTCAGGCTCAGGATAAGGCTGGAGGTTGACAGCTGACAGAGGTTGACAGAAAGTTTAGTGAAACAATCACCTGGCAAAGTAGAGGAGACAAGAGTATCAGTACAGTACTGTATCAGTACAGTACCAGCTCCAGCTCCTGCTTAGGTAATGTGTCACATGCCACGCTGAGACACAAGATAACAAACGCTGTCATGCTGTTTTATTAAGCTCTACTTAAGAACGGTGCACCGTGCTTGTGTATGTTTCTTTAAACCATCACAACATAACAAAAAGAGGAGGGTTTCTGCTTCTTTTCAGTAGCTGTTAAACTGTATGTGTCAAAGCCTTTTCACGGACATTTCTTGTCTGTTGATTTGTGTGGGGAGCTGCTCTGCTTTGCTCCGCCGGGTTTTCAGCTTCTCAGCTCAAACTGCTGCCTTGTCCTCATTCCCCAAAACCATTCATCTATCTTTTAACCATGATAGGTTTGCACTAATGAAGCTTCCGTGGAACATGTGATGACACAGACTTGATTTTTAGACATCTTTTTCTATGCGCTCTCTGAGCTAACTGGCCACCTGTATGACAGTTTGTGCATATGCACATGCTTGTGTCTGTCACACAGTACATTGGAGGTTCATTCTGTTGTAGATAATCTTTGGATATTCTTAACTTTAACACCACTGAAAATACGTCCTATGATTCTTGCGAGCTGAAACTTCAGAATGGTCAGTTTTCTTACCAGCTGTCTTTATCTCCTGTGTGTGCACACATTGTATATTTGTGTATCTCCTCCTAGGACATTATCTAACATGGAACTGTGCGCCACTTTCGAGTAAAACATTCAACATGATTCTCTGTCTGCATCTCTGTGTCAGACAAAGTGGGCCAGCACTAACATTTCAGAGCATTTCAACATGCAGCACCTACACCCTGGGGGAGCTGCAAGAGCTCACGCCAGCACATTCATCATCCCCCTTAGGGCTTTTTAGATGTGACATTGGCACCGTTGCACTCTGAAATCCATTTTTTGCAATGGCTTGCGCCAGCTGCTTTTTGCCGCGTCGAGCGAAGCGCCGGTGCAGCATGTCAACAAAATGACGTGGTTGTTCTATAGATTTTGAAAACTCCACCTGTTCTGATTTGTCCACCACAACTTCCCCAAACACCTAGGCAGATGTAAGCTCAAACCTAGTGGCAAGCGCAGCTCAATTCGCATTGTCTGAAAGGGCCTTTAGCCTTTTTCTAGTCAGAGACATTGGCTACGCTGCTACTTTTTACCTCCCACTGCTTTTTACTCGTGTCTGACACATCCTTGTAGTTCATTTCTTATACACGCCAGCTTCCCCCAGCTGCTGCAGCTCTTCCCAGGCTGGCCTGGCCCATTAAATTGGTGTTTACCGGCAGCAGAGATTGTGTCCTAGTCTCAAGCAGGGCCACCCAAACACTCCATCTACATGAATAAAATATGGCTGTGACATTCCGCACGCAGTACTCCCGGGGCCCCGGAGCCAATGAGGTTCAAGTGGGAGGTGGGGTTGTTGGGGTGTTGATGTGAGCAAGTGGGTGTTCAGTGAGGTAACTCTCTATAAAGTATCACCACAAAAGTGGTGACTCAGCCTACTGGAGTCATATACTGAAAATAGTGGGATCCATCCTTTATGAGCGTCAGATCAGGAGATCACCAGAGAGAAGCACTGATTTTATCCAAGAAACCAACACTTAAATGCTTTGAAAAGATGAAAGTTCACAGTTGAATCTTCACTACTGCTGCTGTTTAGATTATCAGCTGATAGAGATTTAACATCACACCGTGCACCTGTGTCGCTACATAACAAGCAGCTCTTTGGCCGATTGGAGCACAGCCATAGAAACCAAGTGCTGAAACACTGCTTGGCTGGCCAATCTGACCTATTAAAGGTCTGCACCACTGCACCAAATAGACAAATGCAAATTTAAGTATTAGTCAGCAGGTATCAAAAATTTGGCATGTACAGTATGTTGTGTTTAGCAATACTGTTGAGCAAAACATTTTCCATTCCCTTCTATCAAACATCGCGTGGAACAATGCTCTGCACTTCTTTTCGACATCATGCAGGTCCTGTTCACAGGATCGTGCTTCTTTTGTTGGGTTGTTTGATTCCAGCTAATTAGCAGCCATGTTGGCTTGCTTGGCTGTTAACACGTCAAGGTGCTGCATTTACATGTGGGGCTACATGATAACATCCCATTACGTCTGTATATGTCTGCCAGCAGCCCAGTACAACGGGTCCCCAGTGGAGCCAAGGTGCACTCCACAAGCTAATGGGCCTTTTTTGTTTACCCTATTTGGTTGGCAGGCCTTTCCTGGGTAATTGTCCCTGCTAATCATTTGTTGGCTGCATGGCAAAAGAGGGGCTTTTAAAGCAAATTAATGCAGAATGCTGCTACCGTAGGTTGAACAAAGCAAGAGAGCAAAAAGACTTAATCCAAAAGCTCCTTTACTTTCTCTGCCGCTGCGTTAAATACAGGCTTCCTGTATCCTTTAAACAATTTTTGTTATTACCCCGAAAAAACACTACTTTTTCAAACATCTTGTTTTCATCAGGGAGATGAGATTGGGCTTCTCAAAAATGGAAGTGCAGCCTGACTATCACTATCTTTACTTGGTCATTATCTAAGCATCTGCTCAGCCTCAGAAGACTCAGAGGATTCTCTCGCTTGCTGTTACAGATGACATACACTCTGATTTACATCATTACAGCAAAATGGCATGCTTTTATTTCTGCACCCCCCCCCCCAACTCCACGCATCTTGCACCAAAAATGCTTGCACATCCAATTTACAGACATACCTTGCTGCCACGCACTAGCTCCTCTCCAAAAATACATGTATCTCTGATATCTGTACCCAAGTGTCAACTCCTGAAATGAGTTTTGCTGTTCCACAATAAAAAATTGTCAAAAGCCTAAAACATTTGGAGTGAGTGGAACTTTTAATGTGCCTGCAAATGAGCTCACAAATCTCTTAGGCCACAGTACTGCGCCTGTGAGATACCAGAGAAATGGTTTCAATAAGCGAATGTGTCTGTTTGTGAGTGTAAGTATGTGTGTGAATGTGCTGTATGCATATAAGGTGCCGGTTTCCTGGAAGATGTGACTAACTATCTGTGTGATGTATTACAAGTAGAGTCCTTTGGGCTTTTGGGTGATTACGTCCAACAACCAGCAGCATCTTTGACCATATTTCAAACTTGATATTGTTTCATTTGACTTTTCCATCACAGTTCTCTGGGGCTGTGTGCCTCTGCAGGTTTGCTTTTAACTCACTTAAACTTCTGTCATAGTGAAGGGGGGCAAGGGAAATTAAGTAATGGGCTTGGCAGTGTGCAAAGTGAAGGGGTAATGGCAGAGCCACTAACAGGAGTACCTTTCTTCCTCTACCAGGTCTTTTTAACCACTTCATCTATGCTCTCCTGCCTCTCCTTGGTGCAGGTAAAATGCTGCTGAGCCTCTGAGTATGAAAGAGGGCTACATTCTGGGCCATTTTTTCACTCTCTTGTTTAATTCCCTTTTTGTGCCATAGCCCCCAATCATGGTCCCTCTTTTCCACTAGCAAATGACTGGGAAAAGGCTGCTCATTTCTTCAAAGCCCCATGCATATCCAACATTTTGAAATATTAACAAGGGTTCATTTTAAATACAGGATTAAGTCGTTTTTGCTTTTCTTGCAACAGCTCTCATGATCCCCTTCACATTTGCGCTCTTGCGTGGAGCAGCAAAAAGAATATCTTTAGAGATTGGATCAGGGGGGCCAATTGTGGATTTTGCTAATAATCTTCTCACTTGGTTAAAGTGATGGCTGTGGACAGGCAGGCCTACGTGTCAAGATGGAGGAGACGGCTGGGGTGACTCCTGGATTTCTCTTCAAATAGACAAAAAGAGAGGCGGAGAGTAGATCTGCCCTGTTCTGGCTCCTTCCCATTATCCCCCTACTCATCTTTTCATCTTCTTCTGTGTGACAGGTGGTTGAGAGAGAAACAAGTGATTCTAACAGAGCATTCAGAGAATAACCAGTGCAGCAGAAAGTGGGCAATTAACATAAAAATACCCTCCTCAGCCGCACCTAGAAAAAGAAACTCAGAGGCAAAGCTATGCTGGCTAACACCTGAAGTAGACTGTGTGTGTGTGTGTGTGTGTGTGTGTGTTTACCAAAAAGTGTTCATTATCTCTCTTGTTCCAGTGATGAGGACACTCTTCTGCAGTCTGTCTGTCATCTTTCCCCCACAGCCACCTTATCTGTTTTACACTTTAAAAAAAGCACAGCCACACTGCACAGCAAACTTTGCCTCTCTAAAAAGTCAGCTTTTTAGAAAGTAAGATTAAAGCTTTTAGCACTTCCTCTGTTATGTAATTATCTTTTGAAAGGGTATCACAGCCTCAAAGGGGTATAGAACTTTCTCAATAATTACAGAAGGATGTAATTGCTAGTAAAATATAAGCAAATCATTGATTAGTTTCCAAAGGTAGCATGTACATTTTCTGGACTGTTGGTTTGCCATTTCTGTTGTTGCTCACGCCATTAAACACAATCCTCATCCAAAAATAAAGATAAATGATTCCACGTTGTTTAATAAACCCAAGAAGGAACTTTCACAGTCTCCTGGTGAGCGGCGCTTGATAACAATTTTTTCTTGCGTACAAGATTCTTCCATTAGTCCATGTTCCCCTGTCAGAGGAGCTGTTCCGCACTGTAGGCACAAATGTGCTTTGTGATAGGTTTTCGTCTAAAGCAGATAACGTACCACTCTTTTCAATGTGATCATTTCATGCTCTTGACTCTCATTCACCCCAGATGAATTCAAAAACAATCAAAAGAAGATAAAAAAGAAGACAGAGGTTTAATTAATTCCCAGCTCATTCAATTATAAATATTTATTAACATAGAAGTGTTTTTTTATAATGGAATGCCTCTGGCAACGGATTATTGCTTACACCTGTCATAAAGTCAAGCATAGGATAGCTGCAGCAGTGTGCCAATTCATTACACCCTAATCTATGGCAAAGTCCCAAATTGTAGTGGCCACCAGAATTTACAAACTCACATGTGAAAACTGAGTAAACTCTTGGTGAAAGTGACTGGAAAAATATTTTTAATATTATTATTTGATCAGTGTGGTCAGCTGACCAAACTGCTCTACCCCAGAAATTAGTTTTTACGTGTGGCTAGATTGCTAGATTTAAGCGAACCTTTGCCATAATCGTGATAAAATAAGCAAGAGATCTAATTGACAAGTTGTCACACTTTCCCGCATCCAACTGGCACTCATACACTGAACATACAGTATGACCAGTGCAAATTAGCCTTCCAACCCATATGGGCAAATAAATCAACTCTAAGGAGACATTGCAAATAAAAACGGTATAAGATACACACAGCACAGGCTATCTTTCCATCTTTCCTCCAACGCTCGCATGCTCGGATGGCTTCCTGTCCTATTACCATGAATGAGACTAGGTGGTTTGATGAATGCTGATGAACGAGGGAATTAATTAATGAAAATAACATGTACATGCATAAATATAAACATGCATGTATACATCCATATAATTCAGTTCGATTTATATTAATGACCACAAAACTAAGTTGCTGGAAATTGTTTCCAGTACAGTATACACACACACACACACACACACGGATTTTGTACAGTATACACTCTGGACCAGACAGGGTTTGGCTGCTGTCAGTTGTCATTGTTGACAGCTCTGTAGAGGAGAACAGGCAGACTATGGAGCCTGATTGACAAGCATCTTCAATACAGCTCTTTTTATCTCATCAAGTTGAGAATTTTTGTTATTAATGATTGGCTCTGAAGTGCCTCCTCTTTCCTCCTCTTTTGTTTGCCTAAAATGCACGCATCTGTATGAGAACAAACTTATCAAACAAAGCACGGAGGGACTATTTGTTGACTTAGCATTACATGTACGGGTAGTACAAAACGGTGAATTCATTTCTGCTCCTATTATAGGGTCTTTTATGAGTGTGGAAAAACATAGTTCAAACCCAAATCATCAGTGGCTGAATGAACAAGCAAATGGATCTGCTGGCCTGTGGGCTCTTTCAGCAGTCTACAAAATTAGTTTTGGTTGAACTGTATGTGTCTATGGATTGTCCAAAATTGCCATGTCTAAAGTTAACAAGTCCATTAAAATGGATTGTTACTGCCTTCCTAAACAAACCATATGAGCATTTTCAATGCCTTCCAAAACAGTTACAAATGACCATTACACAAATGATTCCTCTGATCTGCCATCATTGGTTACGTTTTGGGTAGGTTTAAGGACAAAGCCACTTCGAGCAGCCACTCTGTCAGGAGGGCAACAGAGGAAGAGCAACTGCTGTGTTTACAGTGAAGCCAAACAAGCTTGCGTTGTTTTAATAAAGAAGAAAGTGAAGAGGATAGCACAGAAAAAGGAGTTGTTAATGAGGTGTTGGAGGTGATCACATCCTACAGCTGTTCCGTATGGCTCCATTTCTGCCTGGCAACATGTAAAACTGATTTGCTGGCAAAAGGCGCCAACAGTGACCATGTCTTCAATGCGTTAACCTCAGTGACAATTTGAATTGAAGGTGGCTCCTTCACACTAAAAGCCACTCCATGGTTCGCCAGTTGAACATTTGTAATGTGTAGTAGTAGGAATATTCAGTTTGCATTACAGCTTTAGGAGAGCAATAAATAAACAGGGAGGCAGGGAGGTTTCCTGTGAACCCCTGCTATAGGGAAAGGAGAAATCTGCCAGTAACAATTACACTGCTACAGTGAGGCGATTACAGAAAAAATAAAAAATAAAGTCATAAGTAGTAACAAATATAAAATTTGAAATAATGTAAATCATAATGTTTATAACTATAGACTTAACGAACAAAACACATGCTGTTTTTGGCTGAGTTAGGGTGTTACTGCAAATATACACCGATCAGCCATGACAGTATGACAGCATGGACACCCTGATCGGTCCCCCCACATGCAACAAACTGCGATGCTCTGTGTGTTCTGACAACTTTCTATCAGAACCAGCATTCACTTTTTCAGCAGTGTGAGCTACAGAAGCTCTTCTGTTGGATCGGACCACACGGACCAGCCTTCGCTCCCCACGCCCCTCAGTGACCCCATGACGCTTTTCCTTCCTTGGACCACTTTTGGTAGCTACTGACCACTGCAGACCGGGAACACCCCACAAGAGCTGCAGTGTTGGAGATGCTCTGACTCAGTCGTCCAGCCATCACAGTTTGGTTCCTTGTCAAAGTCACTCACATCCTTCCACTTGCCCATTTTTCCTGCTTCAACACATCAACTTGGAGGACAGGATGTTCACTTGCTGCCTCATATATCACCCCCCCCACACACACACACACACACACACACACACACACTGACAGGTGATACTGTGACGAGATAATCAATGTTCTTCACTTCACCTGTCAGTGGTCATAAAGTTATGGCTGATCGGCATATAGTATGTGTGTAATAGAAAGGGGTGTCTAGTCCTATCAGATTGGCTGGTCTCAGAGCTGTCAGAGACAGTAATAATAAAGAGACGAGCAGTTTGTCTCTTTCTTTTCAGATCCACTTTGAGCACTGCTTTATTACTTTGTCCAAAACAGTTTATTCTGTCTTTGATGTGATAGTTATGTCCACCAATCAACACCAAGTAGACAGTGGGTGTGGAGGATGGTCTATACAGGGAGAATGGGCACGTAATGCCACTGGCTGTCCACACATCAGAGAGCCATTCAGGGGCTATAATCCATGATTGTGCATAGGAGGAATTTGATCCTAGGGCCCCTTCCTTAGTGGTGTCGGGTTGAGGTAATCATATAAAATTGCACGAAGAGTTAAAGATCCCGTTCATTTAACACAACATCAATCGTGATCTCATAATACGCAACTCAGTCAATTCTGACAGTTTTGCACTTATGACTTGTCAAAATGATTTTAAATGTGATTATAAGATTTCTGTTTAACCTGACTGAAGTGGAAGCAGGGGTAATGGATGCCAGGGCACTGCTACAAATCACTGCACAGAGAATATGTTGTTCTTATCTTTTCAGGTATTGTTTACTAAAGAGGACGCTGAGGAAGAGGTTATGCCGAGACAACAGATGTTATTACGTGGCTATCAATCATTGCAATACAGGTGTAAGGATTAGGATGGCGACACGCTGAGATCGTAGTTTTATTGTAACAGTTTGCTTCTCATTAGGCATACATCATATGTTTACTAAATATGACTATGGCGGTTAGGTAGTAGCATCATCCCCTGCTCATCACTGTCACAGCAGGTAGATAGATGATGAGGAGTGCTCATAATTGTGAATTAATTCAATCATCTGTGGCGGACGCCCGTGGCTGACTTGTGGAACGAGGCACAACAGAGACTGATGTTTTGAGACTGTATCTTTCGTCTCTTTTTTCTTTCTTGCTTTTTTTAGATGCCATTGATTCATATTGATACATAGTTAATATTTAAATGCCTTTACCTTTTTACATACGTGCTTGGGTCTGGTTGTTTCCATTTACAGATATGCACCTTTAGAGGTTTCCATGTCTGCATCCTTAGAAATTCGTCAGCCGTCGAAAGTAATTGGTGTCGTCTACATCTACTGTACATATATGCGCCTGGATATTCTAGGCTAATGGATGTAGGAGTTAAGTAATGCCCTCGCAAAACATTTTGGATCCTAATATGCCATGCACAGATTTCAAAGGAAACATGCAATGCTTGAAGTAAGACAGCTACAATTGTGTTTTTAATAGGAGTGTGACACTTTAAAGACTTGAAGCAGTTTTCAGTCACACCCACAACATCGGCATTTACATACCTCTCAAAGTTTTAGTGGGTTCACATATTCATAATGGAAAGGAAATTGACCAGTCCAATTATATGTTTGCTGCTGAGTCACAGCACATTTGTGGGGCCATCTGACATTTCTCTGTGGTTTTCTTTGAGTTTTTTGTTAAGGGGGGGGGGTTAGCCAGCTGTGTGTTGGTAGTGAGTCATGTATACAACTGTTAACTCATCTCCTGACCAATTGGCTCTTTTTGAGTTTTTGATTAGCTGCAATAGCTCCCCCTGCTGGATATAGGGCACATTCAACACTCTTCCTCTCCAAAGATGGAGAGCTGGGATTTTAGCAGTTGTGGTACATTTAAAGTGTGTACAATCTTATGTGACGGCAGTGTTCAATATAAATAATGGATGCCACTAAAATCAACAGAAATCAAACTAAGATAAATTATTTAAAAAAATATATAGAGAGCTCCCATTCATTGGACAACGGTAATTATGATGTGTAAATGTTAGCCAATTAGCTATATACCAAATAATAATATATTTCCATACAGGCCCATTTAAATGTGCTAGTACTACTAGTTTTTAAATGTTTGTAAAAGTTAGGAGAAGGAAACATAAATCAGAAGTAGTACAACAGGTTCAGGTGAGACAACTTTACCAGACATCTCCTCAAGTGCATATAGTCTAAACTGCTGAACAACAGCGTGCATGAAATCCTATTCCCTGATAACAAGCTATAGAACTTTCAAGAGCTTATGAAGAGATCAGCATCTGTCCTTTCGCTCGGCTCTGGAGACTGGAACGATCTGTTTGACTGCTACCAGTCCTCGTCCCCCTGCCCCCCCTGGTAGAAATAGTAGGTATACAGGGAGCTTCATGATCACACTCAGCAGTGATCAGCTCCATTGAGCAGCTGGCAGTCCGTCATTACGCACTGCATCTGAAGTGCTACTACTTCAGACACTCTGCTGTGACTCCCACACGAGACAGTGGATGAGTTTTATGATTACAGAACCACAGCCATGCATCATTTGGTTAGGCTCCCAATACTACGGTGCACAGTCTGCCTGCTGTTATGTGTGTGATTGTGAATGCAAATATACTGTATATACTGTATGTGTATGTGTGTGTGTGTGTGTATGTGTGTATGTGTATGGGCGAGTGAGAGTTTATTTGCATGCCCTCTTGTGTGCGTCTGCGTGTGCGCCTGCATGCCAGCATCTGTCAGTTTGTTTATATGTGGCCTGCTATACCTGCATAAATCTGGTCCTGGGATTGGATGGTTTCCTTGTGTGTGTGAGTAAGTGTGCATGCACATTGGTGATTTGCAGGTGTGTGTTACATTGTGTGCATGTAGGAATGGGTGGTGAACACGCAGGTAGACAGAGGGACGCGCTGCTGCGTTCACACTATAGTGCGGCAGGGGTGCGGAAATGCCGTTCTTGGCAACATACATGTAACATGTGTGCCTTGTAGGTGGTTAGCGACACACCGATGGTATGTGCCAGTTAGTAGCACCAGGCACCAGAGTGAAACCATGCCAATTTCCTGCCAACACTATGGGGCTCATCCACTAGTAGGTAGAAGTGAATGTCCTTTACTGATCCAAACAGAAGAAAAATAAATATAATGCAGTTTAATTTCTACATTAAACAGGTTCCTCTTTACAATGCCTTGAACCCTTTGCCTCAGGTGTGTGTGTGTTTCCTTGCTTCAGTTGAGTACTAAATGTTTAATGAGATACAACTCACCGGTGTACACCTGCGTGTACTTGTCTTTGTATCAGGGGTCTGTACGTGTCTCTATTTTAGTATGTGTGTGTGTGTGTGTGTTTCCTGGCCTCCAGTGGTGCATTGGGAGGCTAAGCAGAGTCTCGTTCTGTGCACGTACCGTGTTCTCATTACCACTAACAGCCTTGAGCCGGCCTCGTCATTAGAGGGAATCATTCTCAATCCAATCACCTATCGGTTACGCTACGCGACAGAGGCCCACAATCTGTCCACATCCGATGGCTGAGATTTCTTGGTGATGTCTCCTGAATCGCAAAGGACGAATACTGTGACAAGGAGGAGGAGAGAGGGACACACTCATGAGGATTGTAGTTTCTGATAGCGGATGGTTGGATTACAGCACAGGTGTTATTCATGCTGTTCATGTTGTTAGTCATGCTGTGAAGAGAAAATGTCAAGAGTTTTATTTTTAAAGTCTTATCTAAAGAATGTACACAACACACGAGTCCTCCAAACTAATAACAAAAGAAGTTGTTTTTCATCGCCTTCCAAAAGGACACATATCAGCGTTTTCTGATCTGACTCCACTGTCGGCAGGATAACGTTGGTTAGGCCAAAGCACTATATCCACTTAGACAAACGGCATTGACTATCATTAGAGAAACTCAGTCTCCAGTGTCAAACTTACATCCTTTGTTGACCCATTCATCCACCCAAACCACCTCCCTTTGCGGCATTAATAAAGTCACACGACTTGCAATTGATCTTTTCCCCCAAAAAAGCCATGTTAGTTCAGGCAGGACTCTGTAAGTTGTGTGCAATAATCAGGTGGTGTAAATTAAGTGAACCAACAGGCTGAAAGCTAACGTCAATGTCGGTGTGCCTTAAAGGTTCCCCTTAGAGGTTTCTTGTAAACAAACAAAAGTAATATTTACATTCAGTGTCTCTAACAAATGTAATGAATGCACTTCCTTCACTGTGAAATATTTTCAAAGCTGATTTCTCTTTTGACATCTCTTCTTCTTGCCTGTTTTAGTGTATGACTGCCACCTGTGGAACAGTGTGACTGTCATCACTGGAGGGAATGTGTATCGTGTCACCAGAGACAAACTAAACGGGTACCGATTCATAATAACCCCGAGTGCTACTAGAGGTCAAAATCTAGACAAGTTACCTGTAAGAAGCAGTTAATGGCTAATGGCTGCAACTAGGTGGCTGCAGAATATTTCAGACTGCATAGGATTTTATTCAAAAAGTCCGGTCCTCTCTCAAAATACATGGTCAGCAAAAAACAGCCAAACCTTGGTGTAAACTTGCACTAGACTTGTGTACCATGAGTTACTGTCTATATGTAAAGTCTTTAAATTTGCACAGTTTGAACAAACCATTACCTACTTGGCTTCAGGAAACGTCTTGCTGTTCTGTCGTGGTAATTCAGCATATAATAGAAGACATTGCATTGCATGGTACACAATGTGTCCAAATAAACTTGACTGTTATGCTGTTCCGGGACACTACAGCTTCACAATGGTGCTGTTGAGCTTTAATGACCACACATCCAGAGTCAGTAGAAGCTGTTTTCAGTACAGCATGGTAACAAGATCCAGTCGACAACATTGCACATAGACAGACATCAATATAACATTACCACACAGTTAACTCACAGTATTCCAAGGTAGACAGAGGAAGTTGCTTCTGCATGTTCAGAACATGTTGCATAAATGCAGGGATATATTCCGGACTTGTGGAAGGTGGAGTTCAGAATCGTATTGCAGGAGGGGGAAAAACCTGTTCTTGAAGCAGGGTGTTTTGATGGACAGAGACTTGGGCAAAAGTCGGAACATGTAGTACGCAGGGTGAGATTGGGATGATTTTGTCATCTTTTTTGATTATGTGTTTGTTGCACAGCGATTCAGTGGATGGGAGGGATGGAGCTGTGACAATGTTACACCCGCCTGGAACAGTGAAAACATGGTGTGGAGATGTGTGCGTTTGGCAAAGCAATACTATAACACAAAATAAACTACAGTCTTTCATGGGGGATAGATTGTACCTCATCATGGACGGCATTAAACTTTAACAGATTGTGTCAAGTCTGTTTTGTGTCATCACACCAATATGTATGTGCTAAAAGATACTTTTGATTCTGAATTAATTTCAATAATATGAATTATCCAGCATCTTCAGTATTGCATGTTGCCATCCAAATTGCTATCTCTCTCTCTTCGCTTTCCCTCATTTTGTATCACCCTTCTCGTTGCTTTACTATTTCCCCACCAGTCCCTCCCTGCATGTCTGTCTCCTTGTGCCGGTGCTGGTGGTGGCTGTGCAGGTAGGGAATATGAATTACCTGGCAGGCAGGCGGTGTTCTGCTTGGAAGACTGCTGTCAGCATGGCGAGGATGGATGAGGAGAGACAGGAGAGAGATGAGACTGACAGCTCCAGCCAACCTTCATCCATCCATCCACCCACCCTCCCCTCCCTTTCACCCTCCCTCCGTGCTTCCCCTAAAATCCTTGGGCTTTTTCCTGAGAGCAGCTACAAAGAGATATTTGCCACCACCTTTCTGGCTAAAAACAATATCTAACAATAACATACTACACTGCACTAAAAGCGACTGACGTAATCGCAAGGAAACTTAAAGGTATAACCAATCAGCAAATGGGTATTGTGCTTTGTTAAGGCGATGCTCAGTTCCTACTTTGTGCTATCACTAACTAAAAGGTGTCAAAGGTGCACTGTAACTTGTTGGAGCATTGAGCAAAATGTTCCTAGTGGTTATTAACTGGGGTTTGCTTTGTTGCAGGTGTGCAATACCAATTAGTTCTATTGCTTCAATGGTTGATGAGATTTTAAGCCTTCCGTGTGTTTTCTGAGATTGTCAGGTTCCAACCACCCCACAATGCACTCTGCACTTCATTTAATTCCCTCAACACCAGAGTGGATGTTAGAGCAGAAAGAATTTGAAAGGATCCTTGGATTTTGGATTAACAATACTAATGCAGAGATGGCAGTAGATTTGCTGGACTGGTAAGCAACTTAATGACGCAAACGCTTGCCAATATTAGTTGTTGATGCAACATAGCAGACATCAGTGCTATGAGATAACTCTGTTATAATATAGCACTAAATAAATAAAATTGAAATTGAATTGAATGTTATTGTTCCTGCTCTTGTTAGCCTTTATCACTTTCTACAGACCCAAAAACATACTCAGGACCCACTGTGAAGGGTTTACATCCCCAATCCAGTCAGGGAGTGAGAAGGATATGGAGGAAATTAACGGGGAAGGCGGACACCAAAGCCACAACATTAGGTGGACAACACAGAAAGAATGGCATGTCGTTTTTAAGAAAAGAGGTCAATAACTTATGGAAATGCACTGATCTAACCCTTGGAAATCCTTCTATTTCTTGTTTAACGAAGCACAGCTTTGCAGAAAGAGGTGCAGGTTCAGCCAGCAGTTCCCAGCACTTTCTTTTCCCTTTTAATCTAAGATGACTTTCAGTGTCACACTGCACTGAGCCACCTCGGCCTCGTTAGCCATCTGATTGGTCCTCAGGAGTGATAGTGAGTGAGTGAGTGAGAGAGAGAGCGAGAGAGAGAGAGAGAGAGAAAGAGAGAGAGGGAGGTATGTAGTGGAGGTTCTTGAAGTGAGAATTAAGCCTTTTACTTTATATTTCCCAGTTTGTCCTGTTGGGTGCACTGCTTAAGTCGGAATTTGTGTTAATATGTTGGAGCAGGCAAATTTACAACCTGGTAGAAGCTAACAGTCAACAGTATGCCTGCCTTAATGTACTGTAGTATTTGAGATTATTCTCCTGACACATGACACACTGAAAGCTTTTATCTACAAATAACTAGATATAAATATAACAGAAATATATAAAGGTGTAAGAAGCTCATATCTTTTCTGTCAATAAAGGTAGCTAATTCTCACTTGCATGCTCTTTTCCCTCTTTAATTTGAGCCTCATTTTGTTTTGTAGCTTTGTTTCTTTTTATTCGTCCCTTTTCCTGTTCTGTCTCTCTGTCCTCAGTGTGACTCCAGTGCCGATAAGCTGAGGCAGAGGTATCAGGCGGAGCAACCATGCAGGGATCCATTAGGCAAAAACCAATTTCACACGGAGCCAATTTCATAAATATGGAGTATGGGCCCACCTTTAGCTGTGCTTGACTAGCTTTTAGCGGGATATACAAAACCATAAACAACGAGCCTGCGCCTGAGCACTCCTTTGAAATGATAGCTGGAGTGTGTGGCGTGGACCTAAACACATTAAGCTGTAATTTTAACAATTTAATGAGGAACAAAATGAATAACTCTTTCATTCAAAATCCAAACAACCCTAATGGAGGGTGATGTGATTAGCTGGAGAAATTTAGAACATCCCAATAATGCTGTTCATTCAGCGTCTGTAAGGTGTACCGCTTTAATCTCATTCTCTGTTAGTGTGTTTACAATATACCATATTTACTTTGGCTTGATTTGGTCTTTTATTTGATGTATTGAGAAGTATTTTCTAAAAGATGATTGAAACGATGCCATGCAAGTATATATATTTAAAATTAGCATACAGGACCGCACTGCCTAGCCTTATGACCTCCTGTGGGTGACCATCTCCTCCTAACCAGTTTCTTCTAGTCTATCCAGGCTTTCTTATATACCTCATTTGACTGCACTTAGTCAAATTACTACTTTAATTAATTAAAGTAGTTTAATTAATTCCATTTCTTTCTTCATTATAATTAAGTGAGACATTTTGCACATTTTACTGCACTACATTTATTTGACACCTTAAGTTACTGTTTACTTTATAGATTCTGATTTTAAATACAGATGAGCTTGTGAAATATGATGCACTGTAAACTAAACTGTTAACATTACCCCCACCTCGACAGACTACAACATAATGCTCCTTAATGCATAAGTAGCACATTGATAGCACATTGATGCTATAATGTTATAATATAATATGTAATGACAGTCTAATATACAGTAAGACTCACAGGGGTCATTTTTCTGCATTATGAGTACTTTTGCTTTACTTACTGCACATTTTGCTAATAATACTTATGTACTATAAGTGACATTTTCTATGCAGGACTTTTACTTTTAATTAAGTATTTTTATAGTGCAGTACTTCTACTTTTACTTAAGTAAAGGATCTGACTACTTCCTCCTCCACTGCCTTTGAGCGTTGTGGAATGACAATAAGAACTCATAATAATAAGTAACAAAGTGCTTTAAAAGATAAACAGCTCACAATGTGTCAATGCAGATACAACACAACACAAGACAGCACAGCTCCATCTTTAAAAGTACTCACACGCTTCTCTTCGTGTTTTTTTCCACAGTCCAGGACCTATTTTTTGTGAAAGAAGTGAACTTCTGAGGTTGCAGAGGAATGAGAATATCTGAGATTTTATAGATGCAGGGATACAGAATTACTAAATGCCTGCTGTATGGCAGTAATGCTGCAACATCCAGATGAATGGAAACAATCAAGGAAATGTCATGTTGGAAGCCTGCAGCCTGTCAGACTGACCTCTCTGATTTGCATTCCTTCCTCTGAGTCAAAACTACACCATATATTTTTGCGTGACCCTGAAGCCATGTTTTTTCTCAGCATTTATTGAGGTTTCAGAGAGGATACTTTCCACCACAAAGCTCTATCATGTTTATAATGGTCTGTAATTGGGAAGTGGGTCAATCTTCACTTCAATAAACTCAGCTCATATCCGAAGGTCTCTGTTTTCAATGGCAGAAACATCCATGACAAGATTCCCATGATTGATTGATATGATTTGTGAAATCCCTAGTTTGTAAAGATTCTAATTCAAGGTTTCCAGACAATGACTGAGTCTTTACAACACACTGCATACTGCTGCATGTGCAGTTAGATTAAGGAGTGTTAGCTAATTATCCATAGTAATCAATAGTGTTACTATGCTATCAAGAATGTCATACAAACAACTTTTCTAACTAATCTAGGAAGCTCTACATAGACAGAAACTAACTTTTACAACTAATACCATATTACAAATTATATGTGAGTTTAAACATGATATGCAAATATGAATTAACAAAATGTTTCTTACCATCAACCAAACATTTACGTTTCTGTGTTTCTGTGTATATGATGTCAACTTTCAGCAAGTCAGGCAAGTTGTATCCGAACATTTTTGCAGACTATCCAAGTTGTTGTTCCAAATTGTGGGGGTGTTCACATACATTTTCCCACTTGGGAACTAATTTTTCAGATTATTTCTACACCACATGAATGCAACAAAATTTGACGCCTGGAGGATGGTGCAACCCAAACTGCATACTCCTGTGTGTTTCCTGTGACGGTTGCCTAGCTTTGATGATATATGTATCACTATTTAGTTTTAATTATACAACTACTGATTTAGTCCGATGCACATTATTGCACAGCATTGCCCTGTGTTATACAGTATATATTCTCATTGTTGTGCATATATAATTCTCCGGTTGACCTTTGCAATGGTAGCTGCTGAGAGTCAATGCAAAGCCTCTCCATAGTGGGAAATCAGCCACAGTGGAAGAGATGTCCACACTCATTAACTGCAAGCAGAGCATCTCTGCAAGAGAGGACAGCAGGGGGAAGGCTGATGTGATCAGGGGGCATTGAGCACTGGAGATACTACCAAAATATCATGTTACTGTAAGTAGAAGAGTTATTTTGAAATTGCATGAGTGTGTCTTGGATTTGTCCATGTTAGTTTGACTGGAATGTGACAAAACTCCAGTTGAGAAAAATGACAGAGTAGCAAAACATGAGAAATTGTCAAATGTAAACATATGACATTATATTTACATGCAGCAAGGTTGTAGAAGACATTTATAATTAAAAAAGAAATTAGATGCAACGGGCAAGATATTTTTTTTTCTTCCAGAGCTGCCATTTTGTGTTTTCTTTTTCACCTTTTTTTTTAATGACAGTAGCATAAACTAGAGTACAATGCTGCCACACACGTTACACATACTAGACATGTGACAAGGGTGCAAATCACCTTTTCTCAGCTTTTACATCACCATCAGGATCGATCTTCTCATCTAGAATGCATAGCTGAACAAAGGAAAATGTTATTTAAAGCATTCAGTATCACAGACTAAGTTTGAAGGTTTTCCTTATTTTTTTAAATGATTACATCCTAGGAATATATCACTTTTTCTGATTTCCTGCGATAACTGAAGTTTACTTTTAAAACAAGAATCTGTGGATGATTCATCATAAAATGATTAATTTGTTTTAATCAATCAAAGCTATTCCTGCATGCAGTGCTAGGGAAGGAAAATCTGTTACATGCAGACATTTGGGCATAGTGTTTCAGTGGTTAGAGCATTGCTCTGGGACACTTAGTTTCAACTTTCATTGTCAGTTTTATTGGATCTTGTGGCTTTTGACACCATCGACCACTGTTATATTTTGACTGCCTGCATGACTGGCTTGATTTTACTCTTTCTGCCTTTGACTTGCTCTGTCAGAATAGTAATTCACATATGCATCCACAGATATCAGGTACAGTATTTTGTTCCCCAAGGTTCAATCGTGGGTCCAGATGTCTTTTTGTGCTTTTATTGAGGTATGTAACATAATTGTTTTGTAGATTAGTTTGTTAGGTTTACTTACCGTAACGCTGAATGACTCCGATGGCCTGACACCTCTTAACCTGTCTTGATTATTATCTTCAAAGCAGAAATAATAGTGTAGAAATTAAAAGTGACAAGTGGTTGTGTAAATAATGAGAAAGAAAGTTTTAAAGAGAAGTTGAAACCCTGCCTACACTACTTTTTCACCTCTTCACACCTGGCCAAGCTGCATGCTTGTTGGTTCCAACGTTGGTTCCAACATAGAAACAGTGTGGTGGAGGGGGTTCACAACAAGCACATATGGATACACCATACATTTATAGAAAATCTTTTCTTGGTGACTCTTTTTTATGCTTATAAAAAGAGAGATGAAACATTTTGCTCAACTTTCAGTTATCCAGAAGCAATTTTGAACAATGCTCTACAGACAACGCTTTTTGGACATGGCTCTAAAAGATATCCCACGTTTTTATATCATCTCACTTAGACTAATGCTACTCTTTACTCTGACATTAACCAGAAAGCCCACCTTATTTACAACTTGTCTAAAGTGCAGCACTCTGGTTATGCATATTTAACCTCTTACAGCCTCAGTGCACTGGTGACAATTACATTTAGGATTATTTAAAATATTTGACTTCAATGTAGAATGGATGCATTTATCTGTATGCATGCACACAAATAGTACGTATGTGGTCTGGGGAAAGACAAAATCGAGGTAGGGAGGGGTGCCACCTCCACTGAGTATTAAGAATGGGCATCATCTGTGTTGTAGTGAGCAGTAATCAATGAGCACTCTTATCTCATTATGGGTTTTGTTCCCTTACATAACCATTTCCCCTGTGGGCACTGCTGTCACTGCACAACTAACCTGTCATACCTGGTGTGCTCCCTTTGCCAGACATAATAAATGTTATTGTTCCTCTTTGCCAGAGTGTTAAATTGAAAATGCCTGACACAACCTGCCTGGCATTGCATCAGAGAAACGACTACCTGTCTCACTGTTTAGCCCTTAAGCTTTCATAATCAACCAAGAGACACTGGACAGCAAAGAGAAAATGACATTGCTGTTTCTGTCATGTGCACATGAGCTAAGAGAGAGACAAATTAAATCGGGCAATGTAGCAAATCTATCTATAATAAACTATAACGATACTTACTATGGTCCGGTTTTAAAATGGTAATGCTTCTTGGGTTTTTAGGCTTTTATGAGTAATGCAAGCAACAGAGGTAGAGGCATAGTTTCAATGTGGCTCAAAAACAGAGGAGAGGCTAAGGATCAGACTTAACAGTAGCCTATGGTGAAATATTTACTTGGCCTAGATACATATCTAATGAGCTTAAAGAAACCCAGTTATGCAACAGAGTGTTAAATTTTTAATGTTGTGTTGTTGTGCACACATTGGAGAGACCTACACTCCTCTTTAAATGAGTTCATCTTGCTTTCTTCATACAAAACATTTGCAGTTCAGAATGAGCTCTTTAAGCTTTCTTCTTATGTTACCCTCTCCGAATCAATCCATTTCAGAGTCAAGTCATACTAGGCTCAGGCTTATCATCCAATATGCCATTTTCTGAATGACTTCACGTGTTTTACAATGTTGTTATTATTAATAGACAATGTCAGTCTGTCTTCTCCAGCTGCCTAATAAGTTAGAAGTTTTCCTCCATATGTCTACGAGGAGCTGTTTCAATAGGAGTTGTTTGGTGATATCAGCAGCACTGAGCCATTGTTCCTACACGTCTCTAATTAGCTGAGGGTATGCCAGCTCTATTCATGTAGCTTGTCTTAAAGTCCCACACTTTAAGGAGCCCACTCAGCACTCATCTGTGCAGATCTGTACCCCAGGGCCGGAGAAAGACAGCAGGGATAAAACACAGAGGCCCCCGCTTGGTGGGATGAGCCTATTAATCCAACAGAATCTGTCATTTTCATGACAAGCTTTTTTGATTCTGTTTCCGGAGCCTTATTTTTTGCCTGGACCATGTGCCTGTGTCCTTTAAGGCGAAGTGGCAATAGATGAGTTGCTTTGAGACTAATAAAGCCCCTTGGTTCCTTAGGAAATGTGGCTTAAGTGATTCTGCTTTGTAAAATGTGCTTTTGTTGTGTCAGTCTCTGTTTTGTTTGACTGAGTTTGACTTTACCCTCATTCATCAACAATCATCCACTAACCCTGCCCCGATCGAAAAGCAAGATGACACATAATTCAAAAGAAATCTGCATTACAGAAATTGTTCCAGTAGCACTTTCAATGTTGACCTGGGTCACAGTAATCTGTCTAACCCATCTCAGTGGGTCTCATCATTTATGAGATCCAATCTCTGATCCAAACACACAAGGGTAACCCAACTAACAAAAATGAAAATGCAGCATTGGAATCTGCCGTCACTGTCAAATTTATTACATTTACAAAACATAGCTGTATATCAAATGTATGTAAAATCTTAATCTGTAAGTAGTAAGAACTATAGTTAGCAAATGTAGTGGAGAAAAAAGTACAAAATGAGCTTGTGAAATGTAATAGAGCAGAAGTATGAAGTAATATGCAATGGAAGTACCTCAAAATGTACTTAAGTAAATGTACTTGGAGCACTGATGACAAGATTATCAAGCTGTTGTCAAATAGAGGTGGAAATAATTGAAAATTAAAACTCAGAGACATATGGACAGAAAGTTGTAAACCTGGATAAAAATGATATTAAAACTATATTATGAATGTATGAATAACCAGACCTAAGGTTCTTTTTCTATTTCAATCCCAAATATGTGACCGATATTTTTAATGTATGGTTTATCTCCATCAAGACGTCATGAATTACCACTTACAGTACCATGCAAAGGTTTTAGGCAGGTGTGAAAAAATGCTGTAAACTAAGAATGCTTTGAAAAATGGAAGTGTTTATAGTTTATTTTCATCAATTAACAAAATGATATGTGTGCGAACAAAAGAAAAATCTAAATCAAGTCAATATTTGATTTGCCTTCAAACCAGCATCACTTCTTATAGATACACTTGCACAGAAACGGGCAACGTTGAAGATCATAGACGCAGCGGTCGGCCAAGGAAACGTAGTGCAGCAGATGAAAAACACATCAAGCTTATTTCCCTTCAAAATCAGAAGATGTCCAGCAGTGCCATCAGCTCAGAACTGGCAGAAACTAGTGGGACCCAGCAGGTACACCCATCTACTGT